>JAOUZG010031333.1:198794-228377 GCA_026289955.1 Argiope argentata
AAATACAATACAATAAATTGATTGTGTAAATAGCTGTGCTGTTAAGTGTATTTACAGTAACTAAGCGTAGCATATCACCTACGGTAATTATCTAATTAATTGTGTTTGGTAATCTAACAATGATATATATTAATTGTTCTCCAAGTGTCTTGAACTCTTCACAAATGTAACACAAAATATAATATTTTTAAATATCAATAGATAAACAATTTTGATTTTGTTTTTAACTTCTTATTTATGGAAATTTGGATTTTTAACAATTTTTCTAACAAATAAAATGAACTAATGTGGAGCTATTGAAAAAAATCTCTAAATTGCTTCGTAAACACATATATTGTGAATTTTAATGAATGTTGCTCCTTATAAAAGTCTCGGTTAACCAATTGCTTTCGATCTTTCTTATTTCTATGTTGAATATAACATGTTTTCTCTATCAATACAATCACTATAGATTTTCTTAAAAATAATTAATTATGAAGAATCATTTATTTGGTGGTAGGAAAAAGTTATTCTTAATTTTTCTTTTAACTGAAAAGCAAAGAAAATTTCATCGTACAAACTGTTAGTAGCCAATTAAAAATACTCTCCAACTGGTAGTGAGATGAAGATGCATTTGCACCAAGCTTATGGCCAGAGTGTGTGAGTTGTTGGTGGTAATATTGACTGTTGTTATTAATTAACTTGGCAATTTTGACAACCGGTAAAGTGCACAGCAACCGGCATACAAAGATTGCTTACTCTAGGTCGCGAGTCACCATAATGGGTGAATAATTAGATTGCCCTAGAGCCAAAAAGACAAAATAGCAACGTTAGAGTTTGTAGCCGAGTAACATAGTCGCTAGACAAAAGTAATTATTCATGTGCGGATGATACTTTTTGTAATATGAGACTATCACCACAATGAGGTGAATTATTACAAGATTACTTTATCGTATTATGAGCCTTCCACCACATAATCTCCCGACAGTGAGACGGTGGTGATATGAACAATGTATGGCCAGAATGTGTGAGTTGCTGTTGGTGATGATGGCTGTTGCTATTAATTCACCTGGCGATTCTTGCTGCCGGTAGAGGGCGCAACAACCATTGTACGAAGGTTGTTTATTCTTAGTCGCGAGTCACTCTAATGGGTGAATGGTTAGATTGTCCTAGCACCAAGGAGACTTAAATAGCAACCTGAGGGCTTGAAGATGAGTAACATTGTTCCTAGACAAAAGTAATTACTCACGCCCGGATGATACTATCCGGATTATGAGACTACCAGAACAATTAGGTAAATTATTACAAGATTAATTTATCATATTATAAGCCTTCACCACATATTCTCCCACCTGTGAGTCGGTGGTGAGATGAACGATACATTTACACCAAGTGTATGGCTAGAATATGTGAGTTGTTGTTGGTGATGTTGACTGTTGTTACTGATTCACCTGACAATTTTTGCTGCCAGTGGAGGGCGCAACAATCATTGTACGATGGTTGCTTATTCTGAGTCGCGAGTCGCCATTATAGGTGAATGGTTAGCTTAGAATAGAACTAAGAAGACTGAAATAGTAATGTTTAAAGCTGAGTAATATAGTCCCTAGATAAAAGCAAATACTCATGTAAGGATTATATATTCTGGCTTAGGAAACTATCACCACAATGGAATCAGATATTACAAAATTGCTTTTTTTAAAATTATCAATCCTGTATAAGTCTCCCATTAATCGGAATGCTGAATTCAAATATTTGTCATTTATAATGACAAAAGTTTAACGCAATGTATGTATAAATATATATGCAGCAGTTGTGTCTACTTGTTCTATTAGGGCTGCGAATTTGAAAAATAACTAAATCTCCTTGAAACGTTTCTTTTTTCATTTTGGAATGAGTTTTGATATTTTTCCAGATTAAAAGATTGATGAGCCATATAAACATATAATAAAGAATTGACGTATAAAAGGAACCAATAAGTAGAACATACGTAAATTGGGGATGTATAAGATCCAGCTTTAAAAGAATTAGACACCGCCTACCACACAGTTTCTGCAAGTGAAAATCGGAAGATTCTTTCCGTTTAATACCAATGACTCTTCAATTGTGTGGGGATTTTTTCTATATCTCTCCCAAGCAAGGGTTGTTTTTGTTTGGGTAATCTTCATTTCCTCCTTCTTTTTCTAACTATCAATTATGTTTTTGGTTTTTTGAAGATAAAGTAACGTATAAATTAATATAGATTTTTTAAAATTAGAAATTACACATTGGAAAAAGCACGGCGATAATTGTGTAAAAAATGTGAACTATTTAGAAGTTTTTTATGAAATTAGTTTCGGCCAAACCACTCTTTTAAACAAGTTATATATATATATATATATATATATATATATATATATATATATATATATATATATATATAATATAATCAATTCCTACATTGGATATAAGGAAAAATTTAGGAAGTTAGGAAATATATTTTTAGTTAGTTTTTATTACATAATTATATTTGTTGTTCTCGTGTTCCACTTTACAATGGAAGGTAAGATGCAGTAATTTCTAAAGCTATGGACCCCTGAGCATCCGAATAATGATCACCTCTGACTCAGTACTCCCAGTAGTATTATTCTTGACACGGAGAACTTTTTGACCACGTTCGAACTCACAGCACAAGGCATGCAAATCCAACGCCCTATCAACCAGGCTATCCCGACCTAACGATTGCAACTCTAATAAAGAACTACTATAAAAGTGGGAAATCAGTTTTTAATTAATTAGTAAAAATTAATGAATTAATATTTAAAAAAATTATTTAAATATGAAATATCATCTACTACAAGTTTTAAAAAAATGTACTTAAACTTGATTGGATGAATAAAAAATATTTTATTAACGATTGAAAATTTCAACAAGATAGATATGTATGGACATATTATAGTAGGAATTGAATAAATACGCCAAATTTAAATTACAGTCTTCTATTCTGTTGAATGAGTTCTTACAGATGTATTTGCAGAATTTCACCCACAGATAGACTAGATTGAAACCATTAATCCACTCTTGTAATTAAAAGAAATATGAGTTGAATAAAGTGGTCTTTCTTGTAAACTTCATTTAGAAATTCCAGTGCAATTAATTCTTTGTACCCCAAAAAATGTTGCACATCCATCTAATAGTCCTAAGACCATTATGTGGCATTATCTTCTGAAAATTTTAATAGAAATGCCCCATTTTAATTACTGTTCCAAACAAAGATTTAGAACCAGAAGAATTCTGAATCTTTCATCTGATACAAGGGTAATCTTTATGCAGCATTTTCGTTTCATGGTGATTCTGTACTTAGCACGGGGACGAGAAGTATAATTACATTTCAACTCCGGCATGCTTGCTCATTTATTTCCAGAAGTTGTAATATCGCCCGTTATGGTGGCTCCAATGTAGCGGTTTTCGCTCTGTGGACAACTGTTATTTATGTCAAAACCCTTTGTAAAATGAAATACTTTCGTGTCAGGGAGCGTAATTAACAGAGAATAAATACTGCAAACGGAAACGTAGCTTCGTAAACAAACGAATAACAATACACAGCAGTGCGATGAAGCGCAAAATTCGTCGGGGTGATTTCTCTCTGCAGCTCTCCGAGAATGATAATTTGCAGATCCTCTGAATCTTGATATGGATTAAAAGGGATCGCGTATTTCTGTAATAAATTTTATTGATTAAGAACTTTCATTCATCTTGAAAGTGTGATCTCAATTGGAAAGAATGGATCAAGAAAATGCTGACATTGCTGGTATAGTTAAATTATTGCATTAGTTTATTTTTGCAAAGTCATTCAGTATTTGTGAGTATTTAACATCTTTATTGATGAAACGAAATTCCGATGTAAGGCCGTTTATGTATGTTTTATTAGAATTTCCCATTAAACCTATGTTTTATTAAATTTTCTCATTAAGCCTATGTTTTATTAGAATTTCTCATCAAGCCTGTATTTTATTAGAATTTCCCATTAAGGCTATGCTTTATTAGAATTCACCATTAAGGATGTATTTAATTAGAATTTCCCACTAAGCCTAGGTTTTAGAATTCCTCATCAAGCCTGTATTTTATTAGAATTTCCCATTAAGCCTATGTTTGATTAGAATTTCTCATTAAGCCAGTGTTTGATTAGAATGTCCCACTAAGCCTAGGTTTTATTAGAATTTCTCATTAAGCCTGTCGCGAGTGAAGACCGTGATACGAACTTGCGACGCTAGAGCCGGTAGCCGAGTAACATGGTCATAATACAAAAGTCGACTTCTGTACCGTAGATGTTATCTGGCTTATAAGGCTAGCGCCACAGTACTCCCCCACCAGTGAGTTGGCGGAGAGACGAAAGATTTTGATAGCACCAAGTAAACGTGTGAGTTCGTTGATGCGTCGAATGAGCGACAGATTTGTTGTCTGGTAGATGGCGCCACGACAGATCAGAAAGTTGCGTTGTCAAGGTCACCAGTGTAGCGAATGAAGGTCTCGATACGAACCTGCGACGCGAGAGCAGGTTTGCGAGTAACCTGACCACTATACCAAAAAGTTGACATCGATATCGTAGATGTTATCTGGTTTATAAGGCTCGAACCACCAGCCTTTATTTTATAAGAATTTTTCATTAAACCTATATTTTATGATAATTTCCCACTAAGCCGGGTTTTTTCTCGCTTGAAAGGATTTAAAGTACGGTAGTTGTCTTAAGCTGTACAAAAATTTAAAATTTGTGCTAGACAAATAGGAAAATAACTGTTTTTTTAAAAAAACTGATATGATTTTGACTATAAATTAAAATCATTCGATGAAATTCAAAAAGAAAAAAATCTTCGCTATTTTTGTGCCTTATTAGACCGTATTGAAATTACTGGAAATTAAGTATATGGCACCAAGAATATATGCAGCTTTAGAAAATTATTTTCATGTGGTATAAATCATTAAAGACGGTAATATACTCGGCTACTGCTAACCCGACGTATCGAACAATTATCAAATAATGGATCTATCTTTTAAGTTTAATATCTGTAATTCATTCATCCATCATCAATTGACCCACTCAAATCATAAAACATTTATTCCATTTTATTTGGATCAAACATATTCATAACACCATATAGTAAAAATATTAGCTCTTAAATTTATGAATCATTTGATCCTGACACTTCAGGACAATGGGTTGAGTATGCTAGTTGATAAAGGAAAAAGTTGCGGTAATTGCTGCATTATAGCAGACTTGTCTTGATACTATCTGCTGATTCCAAAAATGAGACCTTAAAATATTAAACGATTATAGAGAGAAGTTAACTCGTTTCTTGTCGCCGTCTGCTCAAATGCTTGCTTTGAATGTTCGAGACTTGCTTTCACTCGAAGGACGAAAGGTTTTCATATGAACTAAAACTGGCAGAGCATCTCCCAACATGAATCTTCAACTCTTATAAGTGGAAGTCCCATTTTATGATTAATCATCTGAAAGTTTTGTTTGAAATATTGTGTAACATCGCCTTATCTTTAAAAATAAAGTCTCACACTGTACGAATGATAATATAATAAAAGAAAAAAATTTGTTCCAAAATTTTTATCCAAAATTGTTCGTTGATGCTACATAAAAGATCATTTTTTAATTCAGTTTGTTGTGATATATGATTATATAAAACAATTATGAAAGATGATTTATTGAATCTTTTGGATAAATAATAAAGCTCTGTGTATTGAAAAATACATTTAAATTGGAGGGCCACTCATAAGTTTTAACATGGGTTTCCCAAACATCTAAACTTGATATTCGGACAGTGATGGGCTGAACTTTAGGATTCCACTTCTATTTCACAAGAGCAAAAATTGTTTGGCCTATTTCTGTAAGCCCACCTGTGAACCATTTAGTGAGCTTGAAAAATGCAGATATTCAATTTTTCCTTTATAGTACTCCGTAATAAAGTTCGAATTTTAGTAACAGCATCTTTTGATTTGGCAAGGGCAAAATAATGTTGTGATTAATGAACATGTAAAACAATTATAAAAGATATTTTACTGAATATTTGGGATAAAAAAAACTGATTATTTTTACTGAGCATTTAGTAAAACCCCCATGCACCACTATCACACGGGACTTCAGATGTAGGTATACAACACATTAAATACAGAAACCACAGACAGAACAGAAGGAGAACAACCATGCCCGGAACGAGACTCAAACCCAGAACGCCTGGATCACGGAGAAGACGGGTTATCCCTGTGCCAGGATGTTGGCATAACAGGTGTTTGTGTTTTGAAAAAGACAATCAATTTGGATGGTCGTCATCAATTTCAACCCTATGTTTCACAAACCCATAATGTTGCTGATCCCCTTGGTCTAGACCCCTAGACCAAGACCAAAAGTTGATGTCGCACCAAAAGGTCAAAAACACTCTCGCTCTCATCCGACAGTTGCCTCACAGAGGCACCGATGTAAGAAATAATAGGAGAGGGAGAGGCAATAGTCAAGCAAGGGCGAGTAGAAAAGGTCCTGTTAGGACCGTCGAAGACCAGACTTCTAATGTGGCCTAACATTAGCCTAGCTAAGGCAGATTGGGTACGTCTTGAGCGGGTGTTCTGCAAAGATAAACCAGGGCGCTCTGCTGCGTACTAGTCATATCCAGGAGGAATCCTCCAAATTGATTTTATTTTGTCAATAAACATGGAATGAGAATCTGATACTTTTAAAACAGATGATGGAAGAGTAGAGAGTTTACTACTTTCCACAGCAAGTCGATCACCGACATCATTGCCATGGATACCAACATGAGAGGGAATCCATTGCAAGCACACAGAACCTACCAGGGACAATGTAGCCAATTTGGCAACAATATCTTGTCCCAATTTATTCACAAACCTCTAAATCTGATAATTGAAAAGTGATGGATTGAACGTTAGGACTCCACTTTCAGCAGGCACGAACATCAATATTTTGACCAATTTGCCTAAGCCCACCTGAGAACCTAGAAGTGACCTTGAAAAAAATATAGATATTCAATTATGTCTGTATTGTATTCCGTAATACAGCTAGAGCTTTGAAAACCGTATATTTTGATTTGGCAATGATACAGTGATGAAAAAGATATTAAAAATGAACTGTATAGATATATTTCATAAATGTTTAGATTAAAAGCGCAAGCAGGCATTGCAAAAATGATAAAATTTGCTCTCTGGTAGTCTAGGAGAGTGATTTATATGATAAGAAATCCTCCTCAGTTTGAAGAAAGAAAATTTGATTCGATTCCGTTGAAATAATCAAATCTTTTTCAACAATATTAATGATCCAAAGCTTTATTTAATCTTCTGTAAAACTATTTCTAGTAAGAAATTTATAATCATACGCCATCAATATAATAATGCTCTCTCTTGAAACAAACAAAATGAGTTATTACTCTACCACTAAAATACTTCCTATACTATTACTCAGAAGTAATCTTTAAGCATTTTTACTTCTTTAGATTAAAACTCAAACTTTTTCAAATATATATATAAGACATCGTGCAGTTCT
The DNA here is from genome assembly GCA_026289955.1 of Argiope argentata. Classification (NCBI taxonomy): domain Eukaryota; kingdom Metazoa; phylum Arthropoda; class Arachnida; order Araneae; family Araneidae; genus Argiope; species Argiope argentata. The sequence goes on from JAOUZG010031333.1 coordinate 206,311, forward strand.
TATGTGTGATTTACTCTTTTCATTCTTCAACAAATAGAATCTTCAAATCACACTATACCATTCAATAACAGTTCCTCTCACTACATCAAATTAAATTTTAATAACATAGAAGTAATTTTTAACCGTTTCTTCTTTTTTAGATAAAAACTAAAAAACAATTTTAAAATGATATATAAGCCATCGTACAGTTCTCATGTGTGATTTACTCTTCTATTATCCAACAAATCGAATCTTCAAATCACACTATTCCATTCCATAACAGTTCTTCTCACTACATCAAATAAAATTTTAATAACATAAAAGTAATTTTTTAGCATTTCTACTTTTTAGATAAAAGCTAAAAGATTTTCAAATCACACTATGCCATTCAATAACAGTTCCATTCACTACATCAAATTAAATTTTAATAACATAGAAGTAATTTTTAAGCATTTCTCTTTTTTTAGGTAAAAACAGAAACACTTTTTCAAAAAGATATACAAGCCATCGTGAAGTTCTCTGGAGTGATTTACACTTCTATTCTCCAACAAATCGAATCTTCAAATCACACTACACCATTCAATAACAGTTCTTTTCACTATATCATATTAAACTTTCAATTCCATCCAAATAATCAAATCTTGTATTTCAGCAATATTGATGGCTCCAACCATTATTTAATATCTGTAGTAATTTCTTGTGAGAAACATATCATCGCATCCTGAAACTCACAGTAACTCACTTTCTTCAAGTAAATAACAGGAATTCAAGAGCAACTTTAGATGGCCCCCTAAATATATAACCCTAAATAAAGTTAGTGTTCTTGAAGAACGACGATGTCCCACTCCAGCCCATTATCGCTGTTCCAACAGAGGGAGGGCCATTAAAACAGCATCATTTTCTAATGCAACACCACTATTATTAAGAAGGTGCCCTTTAGTGCCGGCACTGTTTTTCTTTTTTTACCTGCCACACCAAAAGCGAAACTAAATAACTCTCAGATAAAGCGTTAAGGCCGTAGCAAATTTTTAACGCTACCCTTGGGGTGTTAGCGCTAACGACTGCAACACTTGAGATTTTGGAGCGATTGCATCTCCCAGATAAGGAGCTGGCTAAAAAATAAATTCCACATCAGTTAAGGGATGGAAAAAGTAAAAAATAATAAATAAATATATAAAGCCGAGATCTAGCAGAAGGAAGGGCAAAAGCCTTTCCTCGATAAAAATGCCACCATTACCGTAATGAAAAATTGGCAACTGAGGAAATTCAGCAACAGATTTCGAAAATACCAAAGAATAAATAAATAAATGAAACATAAAAAAGGGATACTTAACAGGTTTCGTGTTAAAGAAAATAACACTTCGGGGAATTTTTGAAAGAAAAATAAAGCAAACATTTGGAAGAATTTGCATCAAGCAGTTTCAATAACGCGCAGTGGTATCTAATATTAAGTAATTACCAATGCGGGTGGTGTTCTTGATGTATTATACCTAAGCTGGATTTTTAACCGATATTTATGATTTTTTGTCCAATAAAAGCCGCTTATAACCAGTAGCTGCAAGAAAGCAATCAAAAGTTTTCATATTAATTTATTGCATTTGTCGTCAAGGTGGATTTAGTGGTTAATATTTTGAAACCCAAAATTTAAATGGGACCTACTTGGGGAAGATGTTGCATCTTTATAATTGCTTCCATTTCAAAAGCGGGTTTGAAAAAATATATAATAAGGATTGGTATTCTTTATTCAATCTTTTTACATCGTAGTATCAAAGAATATTTGAAAGAATACCATTCAGTGTTCGTGTTTAAAATGTTTTGGATGGGAAGAGCGTATTATTTCTTTTTTTACAGACGACTTAGAATACCCAGGAAAAATCAATTTTGTCGAGAGAGATTTTAAAGCAGACTATAATGAGGGTATCTGGGATTATTTCCTTACTCTGTAATCAATAATGCTCTGCTAAAGAAACATATTCTTAATCATATTGTCAAATTTTTCAATATGTTAGTAGAAAAGGGTAATGTATCTTTTTAAATTGCATCAAAGTTTGCCTCTCTCTGCACTTAAACCATTAAATAAATACTTTCGGTGACTGGGTAGTTTTTGTGTTTTTAAAAAGAAAGAGTATTTATTTAATTTGATAAATACATTTCTTTGGAGATTTAATAAACTTGATTATCTGAAATGCGCTTTTTTTAATCAAGAATAAAACAAAATCTTTTTTCTTCTTCTTCTTTCTTTTAAGTATTTTTTAAAAGGAAAATAACAGATGAAATCTTTTAACTATGGATAAAGTTTTCAAATTTCTTCGTTATTATTTGTTTGGAAGAAACAAGGCAAAATAAATTGAAGTAATTAGTTTTTCCTGGCAGGGAGTATTATTAAAGAGTATGCTGTCATCTTTAGGGAAGAAAATTAAATTTTCATATCATTGGTTATCTTCATAGATATTTCAAATTGACTTTTTAAGACGATTGTTTCCAATTGAATATTGAATTTAAATAAAACATTAAGACAAGTTTTTTAAATTTAAGGATAATAGGTTTTTTTTATTCAGTAGTTTAAGAAAAATTTGTTTAAAGCCATCTTTATAAATGTGTATTTTATTCAATTAACATTTATTTATGAATTGAATTTAATTTTACAAAATTTGTATATATATATGATGTTCAAATATTAGGTAATATTTCAAACACTTCAAATCTTTTTTAAGATGTTTGATCTAAAGTTTTAATGCATTGTTTTTAAGAAACATGTCTTTATGCCTTTTATTACTTTAATGTAGGTATGTTTTTATACGTTGTATGCTACATTCTTATGGGAATACGCGTTTTTCTATGTTGATTACAGCTTTTATTGTATTTCTTATAGTTTTGCTGTGCTCCATTGTTTCCATGTCTTAAAACTTACTTTCTTATTTATTTTTGCCTTTTTCTCTCAATTATACTCGACAAATGTTAATGAAACATTTATTGGCTTCTATGAATTTCATTATTTGATACAATATTTTGCTATATTTTTTTATAATTATTTATGAGTATGCGCTAATGAAAGCAGGTTCCTATTATTGTTTTATATTTCTTGATTATACTGTACTGTATTGAGTTATTTAACTATTTTTATGTATTCTTTTTATTATCATGCGAGGACATGATAATGTTTTCTTTAAAGGTTTGAATAATTGAAGGCAACGAATAATTGAAGCTCGATAAATGAAAAAAATAAATGAAACATAAATGGCAACATTCATCAACATCTTTTAATCGCATATATTTTTTATTGCTTTCATCAGTTTTTCATTATTATTATTATGTATGCTTCTTTGAAAGCAAATGCCTTTTTTTCAAAGGTTGACCTGAATTAACCAATATTGCTTTATTATTGCATACTTTTCTTTGTCAACAGATGCATTTTTAAAAGGTTGAAGTAGGACTATGAAGTCATAGACGTTATTTCATCCGCAAATCGGTTGACCTCTCAAATTTTGCTTGCTGCTAGAAAAATTGAAAATGAAAGTTTAAAGAAATCACGATTATATATAGAGAGTGAGTGAAGGAGAGGGTTGTCTTGTGATTGAAACCGTTTAAAGCTGGTTAGTGTCTTAAGATAATTAAGACAAATTATTACATACAAAAAAAATGATGCTCTCACATGAAAACTTTAAATTTCCGATTGTAGATTTCAGTATAATTAATTTCAGCTAAACTAAATGATTTTAATAAAATATTTTGAAGTTTTTTTTTAAAAAATAGGTTACAAACGATTAATTTAATTAAAAAATAAGCTTTTTTCGCTAGATGGCAAAATCAATTTTTTTCTTCATATTTATATCATTATTTATTTTATATAGATGAATGTAATAATATTGAATATTGATTAAGAAATTATATTTAGGAAAGTATTTATTAATCGTTAATTTTAGTAATATCAACTAAATATCCTTCCTATTAGCATTTATTTTATGATGTTATTAATCTTGAAATAGAAGCTGCCATTTTTGTTTTGCTAAATTTTTGCATCAGCATCTGGTTGTACATGAATAAATAGTTCGAGTTTTGCACACAGCATGCCATAATTATTCCACAAATCCGAAACTTACTTCGTTTTAAAACTCAAATTAGAAATCGCAATGAAAAAAGAAAGCTAGATCCTTATCATTTCCTACTTTTAGCATGTAGGCAGTTTTTACGCTTACAAGTTCCACCTAGTGATCACATCACGGTTCCAAATTAAGAGGCTTAATGTGCTTGAATGTTTCATTAAAATAATGCAAATTAAAAGATTTGTTTATTTATTTTAAATATAGAAGAATTATCACGCATTAAAAAAATTAAAATTGGAGATTTGGAAGACTTCCCACGTTTCATCCCTTTTCAGATTTCAAAACATGCTTTTGTCTATCTGCTTGTCTATCCGTAAACCCGATAGTTCAAAAAACATTTTTATCAAGACAAATGAAAGTTAGCAAGTGGATTTACTGTCAAATTTGTAGATTTCTATAAACTTTTGAAAGAAATTCATTGACGGTAAATATGTCTGTTTGACTGCTTAAGAGTAAATGATCTCGATAGCATCAAAACTGGGTAGATAAAATTAGTATATGCATTTAGCATTTAAAATGTAGATTATTATCAAGTTTTGAACCAAATAAGTCAGACTGTTAATTGTCTGTACTTTCATATAAAATTGAATTTAGTAATTTATTAGTAGAAACAATGAAGTCAGTGAAATTGGTTATGCAATCTTGTAGCTACAACTCAGTGAAATTGGCTAAGTGATCTTATAACTACAACTCAGCGAAATTGATTATGTGCTCTTGTAACTACAACTCAGTGAATTTGTTATGTGATCTTGTAACTTCAACTCAGCGAAATTGGTTATGGAATCTTGTAGTTACAACTCAGCGAAATTAGTTATGTGATCTTATAATTACAACTCAGCGAAATTGGTTTTGTGATCTCATAACTACAACTGAGAGAAATTGGTTATGGAATCTTGTAATTACAAGTCAGCGGAATTGGTTATATGATCTTGTAACTACAACTCCATGAACTTGTGAATACTACTCCTTTATTTTGTAACTACAATTCAGTGAAATTTGTTTTGGGATCTTGTAACTACAACTTGTTAGGAAAACAACAAATATTATTTTTGTGTGCACGTGTCAAGAGGTTTTCAGTAAATCGGCTGAATGTTGTTTAGGGGACTCTCACATTATTAAGTAAATTTTATTTTTTTAAAGTAGCAAATGCTTCAAATAAAATTTTTTAAGCACGTGAGTTGTTTGAAACAACTTCACAGTTGCTATAGAGATTTAAAAGAATTAGCGTGCTGGATAAAATATCCAGTAGATGCTGAAGTCTTGATTATTTATTTCTTAATCACGCAACCTTTAGAAAGAATAATTATTTAAACCGAATGCGAATAATTTCGCGCTCCCTAATAAACTCAATAAAATTAGTTTTGTGATCTTGTAACTACAACTCAGCGGAATTGGTTTCAGTATCTTGTAATTACAACTCAGTGATCTTATAACTACAACTCAATGAAATTGGTTATGTGATCTTAGGATTACAGCTCAGTGAAATTGGTTATGTGATCTTGTAACTACACCTCAGTAAAATTTATTATATGATCTTGCAACTGCAATTCAGCGAAATTGTTAGGTGACCTTGTATCTACAACTCAATGAAGTTGGTATGCGTTCTTGTAACTAACTGCAACTGTAGTCCTCAGTCAAATTTTCATGTGAATCTGCTGCTAAAAGTGCATAAATATTTTTTTTATAATTGCCTTTAAAAAAACGTAAGATTCGGGCCAAAAGCCAACATTTAGTAACTGTATTTCACCAATGAATATAGTACACTCGTGGTCTTATTCATAGTTTACAAGTTTGTATTGAGTATCACAGTATAAATACTCCTAGATAAAGATCTCCAGACAAACGGCATTAATGGTGTGAGGCAAAGTTAATTTTTTTGTGTGTGGCGTAAACAAGTATTTCAATATTAGACTGGCTTCTAAATAATCGATATTATAAGGAAACGAAATATAAATGTAAATGACATATAATATAAAATATGTTAAATCGCTGCGTTTGTACAATTAGATATAGCAACAAAACGAAACAAAGATTTAAAACATAAAATGCAAAAGAAAAGAAAGTAATGTTTAAAGCATTTCAATTTTTTTAAATGCATCGAATAATTTTAATTTAACTTTTAAATATGCCAAATTATTTTTTTAATCCTTAGAAATACTTTAAAACCAAACGAAATTAAAAATTTTACAATCGACTTTTTATTTTGGAGCATAAGATACGGGGAATTTAATCCAAAATTTTAAAACATTATTCAAATAATTTTTCGAACCATTTCAAAGCGCAAAATCTAGCTTAGAAACTACTGAAAAGTTAAAACTCCGTTCATATGATTTGCGTTATCATGGCGACTAATCTTTCACAGCGTCATTTTTCACATTCAGCGGAAATTACTTGATTTATTCCGATATTTCCCCTTTTTGTTGTAATTCGTTTTCAGCTGATAAATTCGATACTAAATTATTCGAATGCATTTCGTGAAAAATTCATTTATTTGAAAGGCCCTTTTTTGCGAGCGGAACACCCCTTTTGACATTTTTGTAATAAATCAAGTTGTTACACGATCATAGAAAACGACATAATAGACCCAAAACGGCATCTTTGCGTCCTAAATCTAAATTAGAGAGAATGATTGGGAATGGGAGGGGGGGAATGTATGAAACTGTTTATCTGCCGGAGCAACTACCATATAATTACCAAAAAAGGACTTGGAGTAATTACCAAAATGTAATTACCCAGAGAAGGAAAACCGGCTGAAAGACCAATTACATCCGAAGTAGAACGTTTCGCCGAAGTTGGACACCGCAGTTGCATAAATTAAAAATGATCTCTAACTAAATCATATTTTTTGGGATAATTAAGCTGGTACCTGTAGGCTTTTGATAATCATTAAACGGTTGCCAAGGATCATTATTTGATTGAAGTTTTTCGATACCTCCATGTTTTTCTGCAAAATACGGGGAAAGTTGGCTAGAAAGAGAACCATTAACTTATTGGGACTTATTTAGTTTGAATGAGGGGTAAATAAAGAAATCATTGGAGCATCTATTAAATATAAACTAATTATAACTTAAATTTAGTAATTCAGAAAATGTGATTATATCTTTAATACAATGGGTTTTTTTTCTTGTAATGGTGTAAAAAAATTACAGGGGGTTCGAGTTTCTGGTACGAAGTCTTGCTGTGTATTAATATTTTTGACCTCATTCATTTTATCTTTATATTTTTCATTTAATTATATGATCTCAAAACCTGTCCACAAAAAAATGCTTTAATATCTGTTTTATATTTTTAAAAACATTTTTTTGTCGAGTACTCAAATCAATTTTCATTCAATTCTAAGTAAAGATGGATATTTTTAAAAAAATCTGAATGTAAACGATTACATAAAAAAGCAATTTAAAATTTGGTAAAATTGTAATTTTACTAAGAGTTTTTTTTGTGAAAATAAAATGCTACAATTTAGATTTGAGTTTTTGTGTCAATAAAAGATTTATGACTGTTTTTTATAAGTACTCACTTTTTTTCAAAGAATTTGAAGATCGTTTTAAATACTGAAATGAATTTTAATTTTAACCTGTAGGATTTCTTTATTGCTTCTATGTACAGTATTGTTAACTGTGTAAATGAAAGAAACTAACCAACTTTTTCGTTTATTTATATGATATAAATGTGCGCAGAAGTGCTTTAATATCTGTTTTGCACTTTTAAAATATCCCATCCTTTTTTACCACGCAATTGAATAAATTTTCATTCAACTCTAAGTAATGAAAGATTTTTTTAAAAAAAATCTAAATGTAAACGATTATAAAAAGAAAATGTAATTTAAAGTTTGGTTAAATTGTAATTCTATTGATTTTTTTTGTGTGTGTGAAAGTAAAGTTCTACAATTTAAGTGTGAATTTTTGTGTCAATAAAAGATTTATGACTTTTTTATATAAGTGCCTGTTTTTTTAAAGAATATGAAGATCGTTCTGAATGCTGAAATGAATTTTAACGTCATGATTTCTTTATTGCTGCTATTTGCAATATTGTTAACTATGTAAATGAAAGAAACTAAACAATAAAAATTTATGTTATAAAATTCCTTTAAAATTATTTTTAAAAATCATCCGATCTAAAAAAAACTGTTATTATTAAAAAGTTTTTAAATTTTGAAAAGGTATAAAATTGAAGTTCGCTGTTGCATTCCCAAACTTAATGAGAAAAAATATAAAATATTTGAATACTTTTTAATGAAAAACAAATAATAAATTTTAAAATATTTTTCTTGTGACCGCCAAATGTACCACAGAAGTAACTACATTCCAAATTTAGTTATTTTTAAGTCTCTTCATCTCAATTGTGCATTCAAGATGATTTATTCATCAAATTACTAGTACAATTTTTAAATTTCCAGTTGTCTTAAAATTTAGAATTAAATTAATTCAACCAATTTATTTAAATATAATTTTACATTTACTTTTCGTTTGAATATTCTGAGATTACCCTGTTTGCATGATTCTACCTTGCAAACGGATGTAATGAGATAGGATAAGAGCATTTCCAGAATTGTTAATTGTTCCAGCCTTAATTTTCGTTGCATTAGATATATTTTCGTTCAATAATTTTTTCCACATATATGAGAGCATCGTGTCGTTTTGTACTGCATTATTTTATTTCAATTCAAATTTGAACGTTGACTACTTATATGGTCAGGTGGCAAAAATAGATTTTAGACGTGATCTCTCTGAAAACTGTGGTGAAAGTTATATAAGCCAGATGACATCTCTCGAGCTGAAGTGCCACTTTTGCACGATTGGCATGTCAATAGGCTACTAACCATAAGATTGGAAGTTCGGGCCTAGCGCTATCCGCTACCGCCGTAATGGTGAACCCGGCGACTTATAATTTATTTTCTTACGCAACTCTGTTCAACTTTAGTGGCGCCCTCTATTGGTCACAACAAGATCGAGAAGCCCATTAAATACGAGAGCCAACATCACCACCAAAACCTTACATCGATATCGTTCGTCTAACCACCGACTCACTGATGGGAGAGTATGTGGTGAGTGCTATATAAGCTAGATAACATCTCTCGAGATGAAGTGTCACTTTTGCTCGATCGGTATGTTACTCGGCTACTAACCATAAGATTGGAAGCTCGGGCCTAGCGCTATCCTCTAAAACTATTTTATATAACTGTAAAATAACTATAATTAATATAACAATTTATTAAATGTAATATCACTACTTATAATCTCAAAATGTTATAAAAAAGATTCAAAAGCAAAAAAAAAAAAATACTAAATGCGGAGAATAGAAATCTTCCCTTTATGCATTATAATTTAATATTTAGATCTTTTATAGCTATTAAAAATTGCTTTAGAGTATTTTACAGTGAATTAATACTTTTTCAGACAATATTACAAATCCGCAGTTTTTACGCCTTTTAAAGTTAGAGAAAAAAACCGAGTTCATAGTATTTTTAAACGTAAGAATCTCGTTTCACTTGCCATCTCAGTATTTTGACTAAATAAAAACATCTAGACGCATGTTCAAAAGCATGGAGAGTTTTCGAATCCTTGAAGAAATAGTTTAACTAAGAATGTAAATCGTCTTAGGGAATTATATATTTATCAATATTGCTTAAAAATGAAAAAAAAAATGATTTTTTTGAAAAAAAATTACTTGGCTTATTATATATAGCCTCTATCAAAATATTAATAGAAAGTTAAATTGAAAGTTTTCTATCCCGTTGGACCTCAGTATGTTTAAAATACATCACTCATATTATAAGAAATATGTATTTTAATTACTCTATCTTTTATATTAAGAATTAATCCCAATTTTTTTTTAAAAAAATTCAATCCTACTAATCCATGTTTAGATAAAAATAACAAAAAAAATTATGATATATTCCATTTGTTGCTAGGCATTAAATAAAAGAATAAATTATTAGAATATATCTGAACTAATTTCAAAGCATTTTCTTGTTGAGGGGTGATGAATTGTATTAAGTAAATGTTTATTTCTAAGAGAGGATTGAGATTAAAATTATTTGTTAATGTAAATATTCCAACGGTACATATCATTATTACGGATTAAAAGAAATAATATTCCGTTCATAAATTTAACCGTTTCATTCATAATAATCTGCTTCATTTGTTTAATTATAGTTTTTCGAGAAACAGTCGTCCATTCATGATTTATTTAGTCCTTTTGTTTTCAACTGCTTATGCTCTGAATTTGCTGAATAAAAATAGATTGCAAATATTTCATGGAAAATATGTTAATATAAATTCTATGCTCTCATTTCTGCACTTCCAGTAATATCTTTGTTTAATTAGATAGAAAAGTTTCATGGAAAGTAAATATTGTGAGTATTATTGCTTAAATTCAACAATGGGGATTATTTCGCCTTAGTTATTATCGGTTAAATTATATTTTACAAAAGGAAGGGATTAAAAATTATTATATTAAGTTAAAGAATGATAGTTTAGCAAAGTTATAATTAGTAATAATATATTGATTTTCTCATATTATTTATTTACGATGAATAATCGGGAACTTAAGTATTAGACTGTCTTCGCCAATGGTTTAGTAACTCATTGGTGACGAATTTAAATTTGGCAATAAAGATCAGCGGAACACCATTGCCCGATTGCCATAATTGGCGATTTAGCAACTCATTGGTGACGACTTCCAAGTTGGGGATAAAGTTGGACCATCTAATACGTATGTACCAATAATCGTGTTATAAAATTTCCTGTAATACTGAAATGACCGCAAATGATAGGAAATGTATTTTATAAAATGTTTAAAGTTTTTGACGATCAGTTTGATTTTCTATATTATGGAATTTTCGGATTACAATACAATAAATATTCAAAAATTAAAATTAAATTGCCGCATAAATAGTTAAATCTATAATAACTTAAATATGCATATTAATTATGTAATTTAAATTAAATATATAATAATTTAAAATGGTAGATTAAATTTTTAATTTAAATTAAATATAAAAATTTAAATGTGTAGACTAAACATGTAATTTAAATTAAATATATAATAATTTAATTTGTAGATTAAATTTGTAACTTAAATTAAATATATAAAAATTTTAAATGTGTTGATTAAACATGTAATTTAAATTACATATAAAATAACTTAAATGTGTATATTAAATATATAATTTAAATTAATTAAATTTGTTATAATTTGTGTTTAAATTATGAATGTAATTTAAAGGAATTAACTATGCAATAATTTAAATAGTAAATTTATATAAAATTTGAAATAGTTAATTATGTAATAGTTTAAATATGCAATTTAAAATAATTAACTATGTCATAATTTAAAGATGCAATTTAAAATTATTAACTATGTCATAATTTAAAGATGCAATTTAAAATAATTAACTATGTAATAATTTAACTATGCAATTTAAAATAATAAAATATGTAATAATTTAACTATGCAATTTAAAATAATTAAATATGCAATAACTTAAATATCCAATTTAAAATAAGTAACTAATTAATAATTTAAATATGTAAGTTAAATTATTAACTGTATATTAATTTAAATATGAAATTTAAAATAATCATATAATAATATAAATATTTAATTTAAAATAATTATGTAATAATTTCAATATTTTATTTATGTATTTAGATAAGCGTTATATACGGATTACATTTGATTTATATTTAAATATTATCTTCATACCTAATGGTCATTCAAAAAAAAGTATGCATGTATTTAGATTAGCATGTTATTCAAAATGGTACGTTTTCGTTAGCAGGACGACAGTGAAAAATCTCCAAATAAAATAGAATGCAGCCTAATTTTTTGACCATTTTTCGTTGTCGCCCAACTAAAGAAAAAATACCTTTGGAACAGTGTGCTGTATTACAGCATTCATTTTACAGCTTATCTAATACATATATTTTTGAACTTACACTCTATTTTACTACGGCGAGATGGAGTCTTAATCTAATAATGCAATAATAAAATCTTGAGGAACTATCAGGTTGTCATCTTATAACAACAATGCAAATATCGTCAAATTTACTTGATCTTGCTATATGTTTTTGTCAGCATGATAAGATTTTGAAAAAGTCTATAATAGTTAATTTAAAAGTACCTTTTTTCTGTTTGTATGCAAGATCTCGGAATTTTTTTTATTTAAATTTAAAATTTGATCCCAAATTATTAGAACCCATTCCGAGATATACGAAATAAGTTTTTATGTGTACAAGAATTGCTTGTTTAAACTTATAAAATCGATTTAAAAGATTCTGGAAAAATTTTCTAGATTCTTCAAACAATATTATTTACTTTTAAGTAGTCGTTATAAAACGTTATAAATGTTGTCGAATCGCTTGAAAATAAAGATCTAGATTTCTTAAAATGATTAATTTATTATTCAACCATATAAAATATTACTCGCTTCTTGAAGCATTAAAAAAGATAAAGTATAATTTTGCAAAAAAAGAAAACCCGATAGGTGCATGCATTATAAAGTGTGCACGCTTCCTGCGAAGTCAGCATCTACCTCCAAATAAGAAAATAGAACCACTTTTATTTGTCTTCGACACGCCTGCAGTGTTGCCAATGAAAATTTACGAAAAATGCAACAACCGTGTGCAAATAACTGAGATCATGACATGGAAGTGAAAAAATAACTTTAAAATATTTAACAATAAATATACTTTAGATTAAAAAATTCTTATGATATTTTTATTAACTACAGAACCTATTTTAATATTTTTTCCGGGCATTTCTTTCTTTTCTATTGTTAAATGACAATAATTCCTAGTTGTCTGCGACAAAGAATCCTCTCTTGACGGAAAAATCTTTTGAATCCGAGATCAAATAATTTTCTCGAGGAAAGCAATATATTGATAAGTGTAGAGAAATGTAGACGAGACCTGATTTTCAAGCAGCAGAAATCCAATTGGAAAGTGCGTGTGATCCGAATAGCTCCGTAAACTGACCAGAAAATAAGATTTAGCTAAAGTGAACTCTTAGACCAAATAGTCCGGGAGATTTATAAGTTTTTTGGAGAATGCATGCTTTTTTCTTGAATGATAAATTCATTTTGCTATGAACTCTGTACAGAATGTAAAATATGTAAAAGGGTTTTAATATAAATTGGGAATTTTATAATAAATTTGAACTGCATTAAAAAAAGGCATTTTAAGAGCAAATTTTGAGCCATTAATCTATAAAACTTCATATTATCCATTGTATATTTCAGCTATGAATATAAAGTGCCTTCCCAATTACTCTACCTAATGTAGCGGAAGGGTAGGCCAGGTATGAAAAAAGTCAGATAGACTTTCTATGAACTTTTATTTTCTTGTTGTTGTTGTTTTTTGGCAATTTTTCGAGCCCGCTGACTGTCAGCGATTTAAACCGATTGAGCGTTTCTCGTTTTTCAGTAGCGCCATCTAGGGACAAGAGTGCGACTTAGCTGCACACACACACACACACGACACAACCCTTTTTATGGAGGGGATTCATCCATGCATTTTCATTCCTTCATCCACAGATCGTAATTTATATCTGAAACAGAGAACGATCACATCTGAACCAGAACCCCCAATGGTATTACTCTCCACAGTGAGGACTCTAACCACGACAAATTTAACTAATGCCAGCCACCACATACTCGGGGAATCTTTGACCGGCGAGGTTCGATCTTCCAACCTAAGGTAAACGAATCCAACGCTCACTTTTCTTTTTGGCCACTAATACCAGAATACAAAATTTTCATACTGAAACTTACTGTTTTAATATGTATTTCAATATTTCTTATTGAATACTAATCCCCCTATTTATTTCAAACCAAATAGATTTGAACTCGACCCGGGGAAGTAGTTGTTGTTAAGGAAAAATCTAGTATCTTTTAAGCGCAAAATTTCTCCTGTGAAGTCACTACAATTATCTTTTTCTGTTATCACTAGTTTTGATATCTTCCCAGGTGTGCACTTTTAAAAATATTAAGCAAACAGCCTAAACAATTTACAAATACTGTACTCATTGTGTATTTATAATCAGAAACAGTGGCAACATTCAGAGTTCCGTTACACATTGACGAAAAATTGCCACTTTTCATTTCTTATCACGATTTGTATTTTGCACATTACTCTTAGGAGGATTTTAGCAGATGCCTGCTTCCAATACTTTGCCTTCAACACTTAATTACGGTAAAAGAAAAGCAGTCTGGATAACATGATTAACCGGATAATCACGAATAGGATATCTGGAGTATACTGTATTTTATAATATGATGTTAAACATTTCAAAATTCTTCAAACAGTTATCAGGCAAGTCTGGATTTTGCTGTGGACTAGATTTGTCTAGAATGATTAACAGTTAGCAAATGCAAAAAAAAAAAAATTAATAGATGATTGAAAAAAATCATTGATTTTTATTTTCTTGATTTAAAAAACATAGAATTTCTTAGAAATATTTACACATTTAAAAAAATATCAAGATTTCATTCTTCTATATTCTAAAAAATAATAAATATTATGAAATAATAGTCTTTCACTCTGACATTTGTTAATATATAATAAAACACTGAATTTTTAAGAATTCCTATGAATAATTATTTAATTATTTACATTAGGCATATAGTAGAGTCTGGTCCATGCATAAATTTTAAAATTGTGGATTAATTGAAGCCAAAGGAAGCTACGAATTATTAATTCTCTAATAAGATGTATTCATAGTAAATATATCTTAACCATCAAAAAATTCATTCTCGGTCTGCCAAAAATATCAATCAGAAATATGTATTCCAATGGAATAACTCAAAAACGAAAGGAGCTAGTAGGATGTAACTTGCTTTGTACTTACGCATCAAAATTATAATTTTATACCAAATTTTGAATGAAATCCCCCTTAAAAATCCAATTGTCCTGAAACATATAGGCTTAAAAAATGAAAATATTTCGTTGATGAAATTCGGAAAATATTTTATTGTCAGAATTGATCAATTGTATGTAATTAGCAATCACACACACAGACACACACACACACAATAATGATTATTTGAATGATTTGCTGTTAAACCCCCGATCTATGTATATATAAACGTAGTATTTCAGAAAAGGCATAAGACAAATAAATGAAACTTATTATAACTAATTGTAAATATCTTCTAATATTTAAGCCAATGTACCAGAAGAATAAAGTCCGGACTTCATTCTTCTGGTACTTCTACACTTTCTCCTGTACTTCTATAAAACTTCTACTGGTTCTTCTATAAAATGCCTCGTTATTACCCGAAGATAAACATAAAACTCTCAAGTAGCTTATGAGTATTGAGGAAGCTTGTGAGAAAGTGCAAGATAAAACATTTGAATTGGATAAGACATTTAATCTTTATATTTTTCCCCTTGATTCCGGGTTCGACTCCCGGTTCGGGCATGGTTGCTCTTCTGTGTTCTATCTGTAAGGTGTGTGAATGTGCCCTTCCTGTAAAAATGGGTTGTTCAAGCGAATGTGGAGAGTGAGTAGCAAAAGTTATACTCTCGACCTTGGTTGGCGCTACTACAAAACAAAAGACAATGATTAAGCTTAAATCGCTGACTACCTCAGCGAGCTTTTCGATGGTAAGTGCCATAAGAAACAACAACAATCTTTATCTTTAAAACTTGTGATATTTCCTTCTTGCAATGTTAATCTCGTAGCTGAAAAGAGAGAATTTAAAATATTCTTAATGCATATTGAATTTGTACCAGATGAATGGCTCCGCCATTGGTAGAAAGCTCGGAGAATATTTTGAAACTCTGGAGCTGAAATAACTGCTTTCACCATGCTAAAGGATTTTGGAAGGTACACGATTTTCGAACCTATCTCTGTGATGATTTAAAATCTGATAGAATATTTCATGCACTATCTAAGTTATAAAGCATTTAAAAGATAAAACATGAATATTTTCTCTTGATGCTGATCGCAGAGCGAGATATTTGGTCACTTTACTCTAATTAAAAATGTCATAGTGATTTATTGTTTGCGTGTGTGTTCTTAATTATGTTCTTTGATTATATTACCTAAGCTTTGTGTGGTACAGGCTTGGTTTTTGTTTCACAGCTTTTGCGAATAAACGTTATAATAATAATTAACTTTTTAAATATTGCGAATAAACTTTAAAAATGAGGAATCATACGCTCTTCCAAATTTTTAAAGTTTATTCGCAATATATTATATGATAAAAATAATATCCTTGAATGTATTGCGAATATTATTATAACGAAATATAATTCATATAAATGAACGAACTATAATTCAAAGGCTCTGTAGTCAAATTTGCAGTGGTTTAAAAAGCCAAATTTATCAAAATTATACAGAATAGATATTATATTTTCCTTTTTTTTTTCCTTTATTTTTTCAATGTAATTTTCTATATATTAGATTCTATATAATAGAAAATTATAATAGCATAAAGTAAAATAAAGAAATATCTGATTAATCTGCGGTGTATGTGTATGTTCTAATAAATATTGATCTCTAATTGTAGCATTATCTTATGATGACATCACCGATTTGGATGTTTGGTTAAGAAGCATTGATCTACAACATCATGTATCCGATTAACCGAGCAATGTTTAATGCCCGAATTAAGGTTATGAAACTCGGATTCAATAACATTTAGCCCGAATGCACGCATCCATTGTCGGAGAATCCGAGTATTTACCAATCGCAGAATTCGGTTCGGTTCCTCTCAGTTTGATAACTTCAAGTATATTAGCGAGTTTGCTCTGTGTTGTAAGGTATTATTTGGGCCCGCTGGATCCGAATAATCGCGAAGCTGTGACGATGTGTAATTAAAATCATTTACTGGGAAAACTAATGAACAACTAATCGTTCACGTTGCTGCGCTTCCGTTCAGTTGCTAACCTGGGGGGAACCGGTTCTCTGGTGAGTTACAGTAATCATGGATCAAAATGTGATTATGAAACATGTGATGAAATGCTCTCTAATGAAATTCAGTTGGGAATTAGAATATGATATCATCACTTTTAAGTCTAATGAGTTTGAACAATGCATGCATATCAAGTTTATATCAATGGATTTGTTTTTTTTTTTAAATATTGGCTAAAAATATTGCAGTTAAAATTATTACTTTGTGTGTAATATTGTATGAGAGGATTATTAATCATTAAAATTTGTCCTTAGAAACTTTACAATTTTATGTGGTAACCAGAAGAATTGAATCAGACATAGCATAGTAGGGAAGGTGAAAAATGAAAATTTTAAGTTTTACTGGCGTTCTATTGTTTTACTATACTATTAACCCTCCATCCAAGTAAGTTTGATCACTCACACCACAGAATAATTGTGTAAATAGTTTAAT
The DNA here is from genome assembly GCA_026289955.1 of Argiope argentata. NCBI lineage: Eukaryota > Metazoa > Arthropoda > Arachnida > Araneae > Araneidae > Argiope > Argiope argentata. Next base: position 223,744 of record JAOUZG010031333.1, read on the forward strand.
TTTCCAATTGATTTAATCTTTTATAAGTTTTAAGGGATATTTGCAATTGTCTTTTGGTTGTTGTGATTTAAAATCAGTTTTCTGGATTTCTTATATTTATTTCTCAAAATGATAGCAGCATTTGGCTACATTTATTTGTACAATTTACTATCGTGCATTTCGTTGTGTTTGTATTGCTCTATTGTGGGATATATGTATTTTTATGCATTTGTTCTTGTGTCGTATATTTATTTTTATGCTTTCATGCTCTATATTACACCAGAGTGAATTTTTTAATATTTTATTTCAATATCCAACGTTTATTATATTTTATTCCAATATACGACGTTTATAATATTTTATTCCAGTATCCGATGTAATGTTTTAAATGACGCAGCCTTTTAATTTCTTGTTTTTGAAAATTCGCAGTTCCCTACCCAAGTATAACTTTTTCTTGTGTGTGATAGACGATCACTAATAGAAAAGTTAAACAGATAATCCAGATTTTCTGATACTACTTCCAGACACACTAGTAAATATGAATGACCGGACAGCTGCAATAGCATTGAAGGAAACTAAGTTTGAGTCCTAAAGCCATCACCATCCACAGTAAAAACCTTCCCGTGGGAAGCACAACCCGTCATCGATAGGGGGTAATTCATACCTGACTCTCTGACCTGTCACGAAAGCACAAAAATTTAAACCCAAAGTTGCGTCCCTGAGTTGCTGGAACGCCTTAATAGCAACTCTGGGTGGGGGGATGTGCCTGAGTTCTAAGGGCCATCACAGGCCACAGTACAACCCTTCCCATAGGAAGTACGTCCAATCATCGATGGAAGAAATCTAGCTTCCCCCCATTAGTGTACCTTCCATTGTGACGGGATCCTAACACCCATGCTGGAAGCGCCTCGTTTTTTTTTTCAAAGTGCCCCCGGGGGGTTAGATAGGGGGTAATTCACCCTACACTATTTCTTTACCAACTCGGGTAGTGAGCACCAAGCACCATACTGAAAACTTCTCATCCTAAAATCTGAGGTTCCCCGTTATTCATATATAAAAATCATCGTTAGTAAAAAAAATTGGAAATATAACATAACATATATTCTTCAGATTAATTGATTATCAAGTTATGCAAATGGATCAAACTGTATTATAACTCTATCAATGATTACAGAAATAACTTAAACCAACTGATTCATTAGTTAAGAAAAGGAATGAAAAATAAGAAACACTATAATGATTCTTTTTTCGACACTAAAATTTAAAGAAAATTATTTTTAAAAAATTAAGATTTATTTTATTTCTCTAGTTACTAAATTCAGTTTATTATGACAAAATAAATCTTCCTTATTACTTCACCAATCAATGGCCCTCAAATATCTTTTATCGAATAAAACAATTCAATTCTGAAATAGTTTGTTCGGAATAAAGCCCCATGCACTTATCATGTTCATATAATGAACATGATAAGTGCTTTATTCCATATAAAATTACATTGCTCTTGTCTCTTCTAATATAATTCTTGCAGTTATAGCCAGGAACGAATTTAACGAGAAACAATAGTTTATCTGATGAGAAGAGGTGTTCTCCTCGTCGAATTCGATGAGCAATTAATTAGGAGCTACAGGGGCGACCGATAAATCAGAAAAGCATTATTGATTTATAGATTTCTCGATATATAACCAGCGGAGATGATCTATAAAAATAAGCGGCCATGCAGAGGGATATTGTGCTTTTTTTCCCTTTCGCCCCGTGGCCAGTCATTTGTCGATTGTATTAAGTAGGGAGAAATATACGTGAGTTTGGGGAAAATGAGAGGACCAGGTATGAGCAAAAAGTTATTATTTTATAAAAGATTTCAGGATAAATAAATGCGGGAATTCAATCACGTAATTAAATTTATTTGAAATTTTAATGTTTTCGATCTATTTCTTTAAGAGGTATGTAATTCACTGCTTTTTCTAAGATTAGTTAAGATACTGTGTCAGCAATTGTCATTTCCCCCCTTTCTCGTATATAAGGTATAACGAGTGATATAAAAATATTAAGTCGATTTCTACTTAGGTCTACAAAAAAAATTTATTTTTAATTTTTGTTAAGTATTTTATTAAGTATTTTTTATTAAATAATATAAATAATGATAATTATACTTGGCCAAAACAAAATCAAATTCTCCTCCTTTGAAAATAAATCAACTCAATTGTCGTTGACTTTTTAACACCAATTGATGATACGCAAATGCGTGAATTTTGCGTTGGGGTAACGCAATACAGATTAGAAATGTTTAATTTTCTTTTTTCTGTATTATTTTAGTTAGAACCTAATTCAAAATGAATCCAAAAAATCGATTAATTAACAATGTTTAATTTTAAATTAATCAAACATTAAGAAAATAAATCGAATCGTTTGAAATAATAAGCCAAAAACATGTTAAGCCTAACCTCATTAACGTGGAAGAAAACAAACTGAATTCGTTACTTATTTGGCGATGGGGAAATGACAATTTTTGGCGAGGACATGAGTTTTTAAATAATTAATAAAAATAATGAATTAATATTTGAAAAAAATGTATTAACATCAAATGTCATCCATTACATGTTTTAAAAAATTTGCATGAACTTGATTGGATGAATAAACAATATTTTATTAACGGCTAAATTGAGAGTGGGGTAATAGAAGGAAGAAAAGTACTTTAGTCATGTGAAAGATAGATTGGAGAATATTGTTCAGTTTACAGGTATTGGAACATTTAAATTTGAAAAAATGTATCCGTTTTTGGAATAACGAATGTTTTTAATTTTAAATGTCAATTATAAAAATCAGAAACAGAGAAAGCTAGCCGTAATTTCATGTGTTATCGTTTAATTTACGGCGATCGTGATAATAGCAGATCGACATATTATTTGAGCCCTTTCATTGTATGGCGAGTGAGTGAGTGAGTGAGGTTTATTGGCGCAAGAGCCATATTAGGCTATACTGCGCCAATCAAATGGTAAAAGATAAAAAACACTCGTTTGTTTAATTAACACAGATATATTAAGAAAAATAGTGTAAATATGAATTAAAAAATTATTTCAGTGAAACTTTAGGACTATGTGCCATGAAAATTTTAAATAATGAAACACGTGCTAAAATGGAATGTTCAACAAAACCAGAAAAGTAAGTATTCTATATACAAGTTAAAAACCCAATAGCATTTAAAAATTTAAAAACATTTCGGTGGTATTTCTCGCCCACCAAGTCTTGTAATGTTGGAGGCGACGTAAAAAAACGAGTACGATAACGATTGAAAACAGGGCATTCAATCAAGATGTGAACAACAGTAAATTGTACTTGACAATTGTTGCACATGGGCGCATTCTCCCCAAATATCAGATGTTTATGAGTGAAGCGCGTGTGCCCTATACGGAGACGAGTTTCATTGTATGGCATTTGCGTTGATAGTAGTTTAAAGTATCATTTTTGATCCTTCAATGTACTGCAGTTGTGTTCATAGCAGGCCAATAAATCATTTGTTACATTTCATTGCACACATTTGTGTTGAGAACAGGTCAACAAATCATTTATGATCTTCCAATGCACGGTATTTGTATCGATAGAAGGTCAACATTACATTTGTGATATTTTAATAAAAGAAATGTGTGTTGATAGAAGGTTAACATATCATTTGTATACTTTCAATGCACTGTTTATCTGTTGATAGCAGATCAACATATCATTAGCGATCTTTTACTGAATAAAATTTGTGTTGATTGTTGGTTAACACATAATATGTGATCTTCCAATTCAAGGAATTTTTGTCGAAGAATAGTCAATTTATCAATAATTTATAATCTTGCAATAAGCTTTTGTTGAGAGCAGGCCGATATACTACTTGTGATCTTTCAATGGACGACGTCTGCGTCAATAGCAATCCAATATATCATTTGTGATATTTCAATATGCTATTGCGTTGTGTAAGGTGGATATACTATTTGCGATCTTTCAATGCACGGTATTTTAGCTGATAGCAAATGGCCATATCATTTGTGATCTTTCAGTTTCCATATCATTTGTGCGCGTCAGTTTTCTTGATAGCAGGCCTATATCTCATTAGTGATCTTTGAATTTGTATTGATAGCTGGTCAACATATCATTTGTAATCTTTGAATTGGTATTGATAGCAGGTCAACATATCATTTGTGATCTTTGCATTTGCATTGATAGCAGGTCAACATACCATTTGTAATCTTTGCATTTGTATTGATAGCAGGTCAACATATCATTTGTGATCGTTGAATTTGTATTGATGGCAGGACATTATATCATTTGTGATATTTGAAATTGTATTGATAGATCAATACAATTGATTGATCAATAAAAATTTATATTGATTGATTAATACAAATGCATCATTTGTGATCTTTGCATTTGTATTGATGACAGGACAACAATTCATTTGTGATCTTTGCATTTACATTTGTATTGATGCCAAGTTAACATATCCTTTGTGATCTTTACATTTGCATTTGTAGCAGGTCAACATATCCTTTATGATCTTAGCATTTGTATTGATGCCAGGTCAACATATCTTTTGTGATCTTTGCATTTGTATTGATAGCATGTCAACATATCATTTGTGATCTTAGAAATTGTATTGATAGCAGGTCAACATA
>JAOUZG010031333.1:231083-246763 GCA_026289955.1 Argiope argentata
CACACACACACACACACACACACACACACACACACACACACACACACATGGAGAGACTTCGGCTGAAGCATTTGAATTCGCAACCCAAGGGATGCGAATCTAACATCCTACTAACCAGGCTATCTCGGTCTTTTTTTTAAACTTCAATTCCTTAAATAAGATATGAGTGAAAGACTTCAAAAATCAATTTTTTTAAGGTAACATCTCGTTGCTTATCGGCAATTTAGAGCTTAAGATCTGAAAAATCATTATTCAATAAATAAAGAATTAAATGTGCCGTTTTCAATAATAGAAGCTTAAAAAATATTAACATAAGTATTTATTTTGTTTTTTCAGCGTTGGTGTTGGCATGTTTTAAATAAATTTCATAACATATTTAGTACATTTTCAATTGGTAATAACTTTTATTAGCTACCATCCTATTTTTATTCCTTTAAATACTGATACGGCCCAATCGATCTCCTAAATTGTATCCTAAATTATCCTTTTTGTTTCAAAGTAGAAGTGCGTGATATAAATGGAAATATCCTTGGAATTAGCACATTTTATATTCTGCAACCCTCATTTGAAATAGAAATTGACCTGCCAGGATATTATTTGAATGGTCAATTGAGAAGGGTCAGTAGATAATGCGTTAATCTTTATAGAAGACAACATTGAGTATATGAGTATATACATAAGCAGGAAATATTTATTTGTAAGAGATTTTCTACCAGTTATCCAAGAATATCAAGACACAAAATTTTCCTCAATCCAATTAATAAAAATAATATTTATTAGGAGATTTCTTTATAACATCCAATGATTTATTTTCGTTTTAAACTCATTTTTCAAATACGATTATCAAATACAAAAAAATTAACTGCATACAATTCTATAGATCAATTTTGTCCTTCCAATTTAAGAAACAATCTCATCGGAAAATTAATGTTAAAAAAATAACATCTACAATTTGTTGGTCAGGGAATTTGGAGCTCAAGAACACATATACCCAGTTTACCAAACAAAACAGTTGCAGTGGTTTCTAAACAACTAACCAGCAGAAAGAAGAAGCAATTTAGAAGATGCTGGCAACCTCCCTTGTGACAAGAACCGGAAATCTAACCACAAGGAATGCAGCAAAACAGTGCAAGTTCCACATCCCAAGAGATAAGGGAAGGAATTTAGTAAGCTAAAGTTCTTATCAAGGGAAACTCGATCAGGGGGACTCTAAAGATTGTTCTGTTAAATCAAAACAACAAAATAATCGGAGGTGGTCTCAGGAAAGGAAGTTGCTTAACTGAGGGTACAATTTCGTGATTGGAATGGCTCAAAACTGCGCAATTAAGTTTTGCCTTTTGTGTAGTATCTTGATTATATTTATCAGAATTTTATGAAGTTCAGATAAGCATAGATAAGTGAGGGAAGTAGATAAACAATGAGTAAATACTATCATTTTCGAGGTATATGTCTGTGTCAGTTGAGATAAAACTATAATGACTGTTTTCTACACAGTATGCTGTTTTTATGTAATATGGTGGAAATATGTGAAATAACTTTAACATAACTGGTGGTCTCAAGGCAGGAAGTTGCTTACCCTAGTAGCACACAAATATTGTACAATATTGATAAATATTCACAATATTGTTTAATATTGTGGAATATTGTTTAATATCATATGATATCGCTCAATATTGTACAATATTATATTACAGGATGTGCTACCTAGGAACTGAGAATACAATTTCGGGATTGGAATGGATCAAAACTGCGCAATTAAGTTTAGTCTTTTGTGTGGTATCTTGATTATATTTATCAGAATTTTATGAAATTCTGATAAACCTAGATAAGTGAGTGAAGTAGATAAACAATGAGCAAATTAGTCGTCTATGTCAGTTGAGATAAACTGTAATGACTGTTTTCTACACAATATGCTGTTTTTATGTAATGTGGTGAAAATATGTGAAACAACTATAACATAACTGGTGGTCTCAAGAAAGGAAGTTGCTTAACTGAGGGTAACTGAGGGTGATTGGAATTGTCAAAAACAGAACAACTAAGTTTTGTTCTTTGTGTAAAATCTTGATTACATTTGTCAGAATTTTATGAACTGATAAACATAGATAAGTGAATGAAGCAGATAAACAATGAGGGAATACAGTTGTATATATCAGTTGAGATCAACTATAATGACTTTTTTCTACATATTGTGTTGCTTTTGTGTAATATTGGGGAAATTTGTGAAATAACAATACTTATTTTACCCATTAGGCGACGTAACTTTTTAATAGTCTAGATGTTTTTTCCAGATTATAAGAATATGCATATTTTAATTTCCTTCCTATCTGCCATAAAGTATATGATAAAATAGGCTTAACCTCACAATGCATCGAGCACCTCTTCGACTACCTGTCTTTATTTCTATTATTAAGCGTTATTAATCTTTTCATAATTGATCCTAACAGAGACAATGAATATTTAAAAATCCTTTTATATTTTTTTCATAAAAATTTGCAAAAAAGACTGTTGTGCAGCAATAGCGGTTCTAGAATTAGGTTTAAACTGGAATATTAGAAAAATAACAAAAGGGCTGTTACATACAACAGCCATTTTGAACAAACATTATGAATAGTTCTCCCATTAAAAATAATGTCAAGTATTTTTGCATCGTAAAAAGTATTTTAGCAAAAAATATGACTTTTGTCTTTATTTCAAAATTATTATAATGTTATTTGTGTCTCTGAGATACCATTTAATTTATAATGCATCCATCTGTCACATTGATTTTTTTTAATTTCATAAAAAATTGTTTAATAATTTTAATAATTTATATGCTGCTATTCAAAACTCCTAAACATTTTTTGTAAAAAAAAATGTTATGCATTTTATGGTTAAGCAAATAAATAGGCATTTAATATTTTAACTATTCGTCCACCATACTTTTACAGTTTGTAATATTTATTCTCAAGTACTAACTATCCAGTAAAGCAGATAGCTTCACAGATACATATGAGGGAAGCTAATTGGAATTATAGAATAAATGACCGTCACATTGTCAGAAAATTTGCTGACAATGAATGGAGAATTTTATATCAATGAATGAATGAACGGTGAATTTTTAGCATTTTGGTGAAGAATTTAGAGAATTCGACATCAAAATTAAATATTCTTGCAGTTAGAGGAATCTTGGCTATAAATCAATTAGAATACGAGATATATCGTTTGTTAGTGATGGCACTATATCCTCATTAGGAAACTGTAAAGAAAAACCAGGAAACCGAGCTTAAGAGTTTATATTGAGACAAATGAGAGTAGCAGACTAATTGAGAGACATAAGTAGTCGAACGAAGTCTCTCTCAGTGAGAGTTTCCTGAATGCTTTGTGCTATTATGATTTTGGTTACGATTTAATATTGTAAATAACTGAATTGCTTATTTTTTGAAATATTTGAATTTTTGCAAAACGAAATTTTTATATTTTTCACAATTTATTAAAGTATGTTCTTTGTGTACTTAAAAATTAGTTTTATATCTTCAATATATCATTGATTTGTGATCCTATGATTAACTCTTTAATTTAGTACTTAATCAATTGAAAACAAAATCTTGCAAAAAAATTGAGATGGGATCCGCTTTTATTAAATTACTATTTAATCATTCTTTTTTTAGTATCTGTCTCTTATTCCTGTTATTTTTTAACAAAAAACGAAAAAAAATGTATCTTATGCTTTTTAAAGTGAGAAGCACTCGCTTTAATAAATCTATATTTATATCAACAAAAATAATGAAAAGTAGGATTTAGTCCTTGAAAATAAAATTTTATTTGTGGTATCACAGGATAATAATGATAAATTTGCTATATCAAATGTTACTATGTCCAATCTACATCTATTTCTATATCAAATGTTGATATGGCCAATCTACATCTTTTTCTATATCAAATGTTGATATGTCCAATCTTCATCTATTGCAATGTGAAATGTTGCTAAGCCAAATCTAGATCTATTGCTATATCAAATTTTGCTATGTCCAATCTAGATCTATTTCTATATCAAATGTTGCAATGCCAAATCTACTTCTATTTCTATCTCAAATGTCGCTATGTCAAATCTAGTTCTATTGCTATATCAAATGTTTCTATGACAAATCTTCTATTTCTATATCAAATAATGCTATGTTCAATCTACATCTATTGCTATATCAAATGTTGCAATGCTAAATGTATTTCTATTGCTATATCATATTTATATTTTAAAGACAAAGATAGTTTCCGATTTGTGATTAATTAAGATAAAAATATACTGATGTGATGTATTACTTTCCTTTAAAATAAAGATAAAATGCATTCCATTTTTCTTTTATTTTTAGTAATATATAAATATTTCCCAAATTTATACTATTAATATTAAAAACAAAAAATAATAATTTTTAAATTTAATTTAAATTTATATCAATTTAATGAGAATATTATAAAAATAAAAGTGATACTAATAAGAGGAACTGAATATTTCTCAAAACGGCTCTTAAAGAAAACGATTCTATATTTTTTGTTTCCTTTACGCGAACTTCTTCAGTCATTTCAAATTGTTTTTCTAGTCACACTGAAAAGGTTTAAATGTGAAATAATCTTTCAAAGAAACTGTTATTTTTGTCTTTCTCTGCCCATAAAGCTCTAAGTTCCTCAGCCGTTTTTACTGCTGATGCGATATAAACATTGTACTTCTTTTTATGTTCTTTTTTTAAGGCGCCAGTTATTTCACACCAGCATACAAATTGACTATTAAATTCTAAGAAATCTCCCAAAGCTGGAGGAAGCCCCTTTTTTGCACAGACAAACTTTTTGAAGCCAAGGAATGTTTTTTTATTTAAAGTAGTAACGAAGAAGTTTATAAATTTTTACAAAGAGAACTTGACATCTGGTTAAGAAATGAAGGGGTTTTTACTACTTGCTACTTCATTTTTCACACTAGATGTCACAACGTTTTTTGTGTGTTGCGTGTCAAGAAAAATAAGTGAGAATGTTCTAAACTTCGTTGATTTTCGCCACATCTTCGCTGACTCAGAACGTAATATTCTTTTCTTATGATAAACAAAAAAAGGAATACTAAAATCATAAGATTGGACTTAAATCAAAGGTGTTTTAAAATTAAAGCAAAAATCCAATTTGTCACTATTCGTGCAGTAAAGTGGTGGTAACTATATTAAACCTTTGCAATCCGATAGTGTTACTGACTTGACATTCAATTTGATGTTCTATTTATTTATTTTTCAAATTTAATTGTTAAAAACGCCTACATAATAGTTAAGAGATGCAGATGAATTTTTCAAAGAAATTCAATTTTAAAAAATTATATTTATTTATTTTTTATTATGTATGTATATTTATCTTTAACTTTATCTTTAATCTAATTATTTTTCGGAGTGCAAAGGGTTAATTAATTCAACAGAAGTTTTGCAAAATTGCTGAATTTTCTAAAATCCAACATATTCCCTCACTCCTAGTAAAGGGATAAAAACTTACATTCCTGTTAAAAATCCCTATAATCCCCTCATACTTGATCTACATGTGATTGACATAATATAGAAATCCCTATTAAAATCTCACAGTAGGAATTCACAGGGATAAAGGTCTCATGAACGTTTTCTCATTCAGTTTCGTGTCGTTCTGTGCTGTGTTCGTCGCCCATGGGACAGCTGATATTTTAGGATTAATAAAAATAGAGTATCACACTATAGAGCAACGTGCCAATTCAATATTTAGATTAATAATTGTTTTCCTCAAATTATAATATTTTTATTGAATCGTAAAATGCACATAGTAGGGTTATTTTTCGAAGAACACAAAGTGAAAATAGCTCCATGACTTTTTTGGCTCATACGAACTCTTTTATCAAAAATTTCCATGCCAAATTCGTATAAATCTGGCTGAATTTCGTTGAAGCCATGTTGAATCTCTTCCTCGAATGTACTCTTGCTTGCTGTCACAAATTTTTTTTACCTTAAATAACCCCACAAAGCGAAATCGAATAATCAAACTGGATTTAAATAACTCAATCGGACTTACAAACTGGATTTTAATTGAAACTCAAATAACTTCATGAATGAAATCGCAGGATCTAGAGCGCCAATTCTCAAATTTTCCAACTGTAATTGCCAGATTTTCGTTATTTTTGAAATAATGCCCACTATTGAAAACCCGTTGTTTTATCGTGTAACGCTCCTTTTTTAAAATTTCTAAACTATCAGATGTCAAATGGATTTTTAATAGGATTTATAACACATCACTGCACAAAAGTGGCAGATTCAAATTCTGCGTTAATTTTAGGAGAAACATTATAAGTAAATTTGAGGGCATTAAACAGAAATCAAGTAAAGTGTGCATATTCATATTGTTTTACTAAATATCACCAAACTTTACCAAGGGTATTTAACATCTGATTAGAAATCTTTTAACGATTAGTATTTCAAATTTATATAAACAATCTATATATAAACACAATATAAAGAATCAGATTTCCGCATAGCATGCTTTAAGACGAACAGGGTTCTTTAAATTGACTTTTTGCAATTTGAAATTTTACAGACATTAAGAGTAACGCTATAGCAGATGAAACACAAAATTTCAAAGCATTATATAAATTTATTTATAAGTTAGGGCGGGTTAATATAATAATTAATAGTGATAAATAACGTTAAAGAAAAAGATTCCAGTCACTTCAAATTTATTCGAAAGTGCTCCAATTTTTATCATTACTTACTTTAACCCTTTTTAAACAAAAGTTAGGATTTATCTTAGAGTACGAAATATCAAAATTAACCAATATAATAGCTTAAATTTATTGATTTTTTAAAAAGAATTTTTAACTAGTTTTGATTTATTACATATCTCTCCTATAGTGTTAACCTTAATGCCTGTAAAATTTTCCATTTCTAAGGTAGAAATTGCAAAAAAAAAAAGGTCTCTGGTTGCTTTAAACTGAAGCGCTAGTTTTCAAATAATTTAACTGTCTGTATTTCAAATTTATATAAACTATTTATATAAAAATACATATAAAGGTTTAAGAGCAACTTGAGCAATTTTTAAAATATTACTACTACTTCTTAAAAAATTAATCTATGGCCCAGTATTTTATTCCGACTCGTAGGTTGTTCTTTTTCAGAGATGAATGACGCATGTTCTATTGCAAAAAATTATGCACCAAAATTGGACAAAATTTTCTTCAAAAATATGGATTTTTGAAGAAAATATTTATTATTAACAATACCTTGCCGACGTTCTGGAACGTAGGTAGTGTGTCTTGCGAGTGATATGGACGTTACGGGTTCGAGTCCCGGTCAGGGCATGTGCACTATATGTGTGTACTATATATGAACTATATGTGAATTCTCCTGTGTACTATATGTGAGTTGTGTGAGTGTGCCCCCCTGTAAAAAGGGGCTGTGCAAGCAAATGTTTGTGTGTCATCCTCATATGAGCTCGAAGTCAGACTTGTGCCCTCGGGTGCCCAGAACTCCATACCCTCAGAAATTACTGAACCCCTCTTTCCGTTGTTAAAAGCGGACACGTCATCATCATCATCATTAACAATGAATTTGCAAAAACTGTTATTTATGTATATATTTATAACAATTTTAAATCCACAGTAATTTTTTTAAATGGTGACAAGATAAATATAAATTCAAGATATTGTTGCGACCAACCAAATATTGACTGATGACACTGTGTCATGGGTCGTGTTCGCAGGGGCTTGGATTCGTATTTCTTGAGTGGAGAGTTCTAACACCACTGTCTGAAGACTCTCCGTATAAATGGTGGTTGATGCACGTAGAAAACTGTCGCAGCCACAATGATTTCCAAGTCGAGAAAATACCACTGGGGTACTACATCAGTGGTGGTCGTTCCCTAATTCAGGTCTAAATTTCGATCTATAAATGAGTGAATGAAATAAATAAATGAAGCCCACCACAGGAAAGGATTTTGATGCAAGAGTAGATTATTCTTAGCCCTAGATGGCCCTACTGAAACAAGAGATTCTGAAACTCGGCTTAAAATCATTGATTTCATTAGCAGCTTTGTGTATGACAAGGGGCATAAGCAACAGTGGATCACTACCCACAGTAAAGTCATTACATTCTTTTCTATGTAATGGCTGGTAAATCAGTAGATTTTGGCATGAACTTTTTTCAAAAATCAAAAATCAAATATCAAATGAATTATTAAAAAATATCAAACGAATTTCAAAAACATATCAATATAGTTCAAATCAACTTATCAATCAAATATATTAAACACATTTCAAAAATAAATCCATAATAGTATTTTATGGCTTAAAACATTTAATGGTTTACAGTAATTAAAATCTGCATTTCATATTTTAAATACTTAAACTAACAAATGAATCACTGCATGAAAGATTTTAATACATGCTTTAGCTAATGATAAGCTCAACCACTGGCATAAACTTTTCCAATACTTTTAACGCATCTACGTCACACATACAATGCACCTCATAGTTTCTCTATGAAAGCATTGTACTCTTTCAATTATTTATACAAGACTGTTGATGTCTGGCACTAATAAAATGCATCCTAATGGACAGAGCATTTTCTGCTGGCATAAACAATGCGGGAATTCTCTTTGCGCCAGACACGGGTTTTATCTTTAAACATGCCACTGCCAGATCGAGATTAATCTTTCGTTGTCATGGCAAATGTTGATTGTGATTTATTATGCAGTCTGAGGGGACTGGAGTTGTGAATAATAGTTGTTATCGACAGCAGCTCCATCTAACACCTTGAGGTGTGCAGGCTTGCTTGTAAGACATTTTTCTTAATTGGTTCCACTACATAAAATAGTAATAGGAAAATAATATTTCTATGCTAAATGGTTTTTACATGCACATAGTTGAGATGTTTGTAAATTAAACAATGTATTGTGGAACAATTAACGATAAGAGAAAGATGTTTTTGCAAGGTTATACATATTTACCATAATTAGTAAGAATTATTTTGTAAATTCTATGAAAAAACCGGAAAATCAACTTTCAAAAATTTGATTTTTTTGCGCTCATTTATGATGTTTGGGAAATTAAAATTCATTGAATAAAAAGTAAAAAGAAGATACTTCTGAATAACTAAAACCTAATCTTCTGAGATTTCGAAAATAAAATAATTAGACAAAAAAAAGATCTTTTAGTGTTATTCTAGTTGATATATGCACATTAAGTAAATTTTAAAGAATTATTTTATAAATACTATAAAAAAACATGAGAATCAACGTAATTTTTTTTTATTTGCTTTGCCTATTTAGGAAGTTCAATTCATAGAATACAAAGTAAAAAAAGATATTTCTTACTGACTAAAATCTATTCTAGAAAATTAAAGAAATTAAATATTAAGAGAAAAAGATCTTTCAGTGCTATTCTAGTTGATCAATGCATGTTAATCAAATTTAAAAAAGAATTATATGATAATTACAATTGACGAAAAAGAGATTTATATTGAATTTAACTTAATCCCCAATCTTGAATTTTGATACATTAAATGCCTTGTTCTCTATTTTTCTAAATGTTTCTTCTTTTATGTTATGAAAATCAAACCACTTTCAAGATTTCGCCAAATATTTAATTGTGTGATTTTATTTTATTGCTTTTTAATGTTAATATTGAAATATTCTCTCTGAAAGGCATAAAAAGTTAAAATTATTCATTAAAACAAATTATTAGACAATTATTTTTTTTCAATGGTTCTGTAAAACCACTGCACTTAACATTATTACGAATGTCGTAAATGTGTGGCGCTATCTTCATAAGCCAGATAATATCTAGGATACTTAAGTCGACTTTTGTTATTGTGGTTATGTTATTTGGCAACTGGCTCTAGCGTTGCAGATTCGTATCGTGGCCTTTACTCGACATATTGGTGACCTTGACAACGGAACCTCGTAAAACTGTAGGGGTGCCCTCTATTCGAAGCAAAAGCCGTCAGACTCCCTTGACGCAACTCAGCAAAACAAAGCGGTCAGGCCACTTGACGTAAGCAAGCAGCAATTTGCCTCAACGCTTGGTGTTTAAAATAGTTCGTCTCTAAGCCGACTCACTAGTGATGGAGTACTGTGGCGCTAGTTTCATAAGCCAGATAATATCTAGGATACTGAAGTATACTTTTGATTTTGTGGTTATGTTACTTGCCTACTAGCTCTAATATTGAGGGTTCGTATCGCTAACTTTACTCACCACAAATGTACAATGTAAATACAACATATGTTTACAATAAAATGCAAATTTTTTATTAAATTAAATACAATATATGTAAGTATATTTAATAATGAATCTTTAAAACCAGTGTAGAGGGAACATAATACAACAATTACTTATAAAAAGACTTGAAATTTAATACAATTACTTTCCTATCAAACGCCAAAGACGGCTAGAATTTTAAATAATGCACGTTTCCAATTCCAGTCTTTATTATTATTAATAGATCTCGGTAAATCAAATTTTTAAATTGGAAGAAATATTTTATTTCATATGTAACAAAATATTCCCCTGCCACAAATAATGTTTCTATCTATTTAATCCTTTAAAATATTCGTTTAATATTTTATAATCTTCAGAGAAGATTTTTTATCTTTATCAATCCCTTGAAGCCATAACTGGTTTGTATCGTTTAAAGCTATTTGGAAACATCAGCTATATTACTTCCCTGTAGGCGGCCCAAAAAAGCTTCATATCTCATATTTCAGCAGCTTACGATAAAAATAAATCATATTTTACCGTAAACGTCTCTGGTTTAAAAATAGTGACTTGTGTTCCTGCGTATGTTGGCTTGTTCATGCTGAACTGAACTCGACTAACGTATAAATGTACTACTTTTATGAATGAGCCTCTGCTTTTATCGAAACAGGCGGTCGTAAAGACGTCTGTTTTAAATTGGATTTAAAGAAAAGCATTGTGGTTGTAATTCTTTGAAAGAGCCAGCAATATATTTGTAATATGATTTATGATATCTTATCTGGAGTTTTGTACTTTTTGCATATGTTTCCTATTAAAAGTTAGGCTTCTTATATTTTGTTTTTTAGTTCTTTGCTCGATTTATTTATTAAAAATATTAAAATCGTACTGAATTGCTTCCGACAGCATCGAGGTATTTGAAATAGGATTTATAGTTTATTTATTTGAATTTTTTTGCAACCAAAAGTGAAGGTTTTATTATTTTAATATTCTTAAAAATATTTTTTCAGTTATAAGTTTTTTTTTTAACAAACAATGTATATTAAGTACCTGTAACGATAAATCATAATTTAATTCAAATAATTAGCTACCTTTTTTACTTTAAATCAGCTTAGGATACTTAATTTAAAAATTTTCTTTCATTTCCTGATCTAAATACCAATTTTTTAATTTAATTATTCATTAAACGCTCTTTAAAGAAATTGTAGGTTATTTCAACTACTCGCATGGTGAGAAAAGGGACTAAAATTCCTAAAACTATGACATTTAAAAAAAACTTAATTTTTTTTTAAGTTGACAAGTATAAAAAAATTCTATATCTATTATTTAGTAAAACGATTTAAGGGAAACTTTTTTGTGCTTTAAAATTTATCTTCTTATGTAAAGTAATGCTTTCCAACTTTGTCCTTGTGTACAAATTATACTATTATATATAATATGTGTGTATGTGTTAAAAGAATTATATGAAACACTAAGAAAGAATAAACTACCAATAAAATAAAATTTCGTTTATATTTTTTTTTAATTTAAAGCCAAACTTTGCATAGAATTATTTTAAAACATTTTTTTCGATATTAGTTAGATTATTTTTTAAATGAAATGATAACTTCCGATATAAAAGCAACAAAATGGAAGGAAATAAAAACTTTAAAATGAGAGCATTTTGGTTTCAAATTTCTTGTAAATGAGTAATATATAATAAATGAAAAAAAAATTTGGGAATAATTCTTAAACTATTACTCAAAGAAAATTATAAATACTGAAATGTAATAAGTTAAATCATAGAAGTAAAATTAGAAATGCCTTCAATTAATAACGCTGAGTATAAATATTAGAAAGTATTGTTAGAAAATCGCTTTACGATTAACTGCAGGATTCTTTCTTCCACTTAAAATACACTTGTAGACCAGTTTCTTCTAGATGTATTTAAGATATGCAATTTACCTCTATGTCTGAGTTGGGCAAATTTCTGTTTTTGATATTACATAGGTTCTCAAAAATCGCTCTGAGAATTCAATATTTCATTCTGATTTATTTTGTGTATGAATCTTTACCTCATATATGCTAACCGAACAGAATTAAAACCATTACAAGTTAATATAATTTATTAATTCCAATTTTGAGTAATATGAATGTATATTTCAAATTGAAATTAATGTAATCTTCATTTTCTGTGAGCATATAGAAAAATGAATAGTTTAAAAGAATTAAAAAGTTAAAACATTATAATCTTTTCAATGCATTCATTTTAAAAATTGTGAATATTAATCACCTTAATAAATTTACAAACATAAGTATTACAAAAACTATTATTATTATTATTATTGGATTTTTAAAATGATTTTAAGAAATTAATTGTTTAATAGTGGCTTTAAAAAAATCATATTTAATATATGATGTACTTTGTACAAGAAAAAGACAAAAATATTTTGTAAAAACTAAATAATTTTAAAATATATCTCTAGACGCTTTTAATCTGATGCGAGTTTTAATTGAATTATTTTTGTTTCAGAGTAAATTCTCTTATTGATTGAACTTAAATTTATTTATATTTGTGTATTTCCCTACATTAAAATAATATTTTTTAATTCAAAAGTATTTCATTTTATGTTTTTAGTTATTGTTTTTAAACTTTTCTTTAATGTATTCTTTTTTCTATTTTCAGGTGAGATTCATGTTTTTATGATCTACTTTTATTTCGATCAACAATTATAATATAGTTACAAAAGGTAAGTGTTTGATTGTTCATTATATTGAATTGTTATGCACATGCATGTTATATGATTATGCATTTGATTCGGATTCTTAAATAGACATAAAAATAAGTGAAATATTATAATGCATAACAATATATAAAATTATTTAAATAACAAATTTATTGAAACTAAAAATTTTCATTAAAATTTGTTTCTTTAAATGATTTATTTCTTTATTGCTGATATCTTAAAATTTATTAAAAAATCAAGATTCTTTTTTTCTATTTTTCCCTTTTAAAAATATATCTTTTATTAAATATTCTTTGTTGCTTTTGAAAATAAAATCCGCTTGTATATATAAAAAAATCTTACAGTGACTTGCAAACGGTACTGCCCCGTAATTTCTTAGAATGGGCGTTTGGGGCCTTTCCGTATCGAAAGATATAATATGAATATTATGCAGGATTGGAAATTCATTCTGCACATTATCTAAATGAATCGTCCTGATGGAGTCATGTCCTATGACGTCATAGAGCTGTTAAGAGCATATCTATCGAAAATTGCTTTCTTCCAATCACAATTACTTGACTTTGCCTTATACAATATGTAAAATAAATTCCTCTTAGATTTCATAAATGGAAAATAAATTGCTATATTGCAAAAGCATAATTTGAATTTTAGGCTAATGATGAATTCCGTTGCTGACATTAAAAACGACAAATTTCAGGGAATATTTATATAATTAAATTGATATCATTGACAGAGCATTTAAGTTCTAAAATGCTGCAAACATCACTTATGTACCATGCTATTTTAAAAAACATTAAAGAAAAGAGAAAAAAAAAACAAATATTTCAGCTTGATGTTTAATTAGTAAAATTTTTTTTTTAATATTTTAGAAAAATAACACTGAGTTTTTATTTTCTTTCACACAAATCATAATTACTTGATTTTGTTATCTCTACGTCAAATAATTTGTCCTTTAGAGCATCAACATACGCCTTCCTTTTCATTGTTATTAGCGATTAATTAAAGCGTTACTTTTAATATTTATTTCATAATTTTGAGATCGTACCAAAATTTGTCTTTAAAAATTAAAATCTCGAAAAAAAATTTAAAAATCCAGTATGATAGAATAATAATAAATGTTCATAGCGAATCTTTATTCTTCCTTGTATTTAAAAAAACATAAATACAAAGTTTAGACTACAGACAGCAAAAAAAAAAAAGAATTCTTTAAAACAACAGACAAAAAAAATCGCTGTTTGCCGAAGCTCTCATTTAAAGATAATATGTATTACAACTTCATTTCAGTAATTTTTAAAAAATACATTTGATCTTTAGCAGAATCTTGTCTACGGAAGAGAGACATCCAACTTCATTGTTAGAAGGGATTGACTAACGCTATATTCATAGTATTTATTTGGCAATTTTATGATACTTATTTTATGGAAATTTGGTGATAAAATATGAATGAGCATGTAATATGATTGAAATATGAATGAGCATGTAATATGATTGAAATATGAATGAATATGTAACATTATTGAAATATGAATGAATATGTAACATTATTGAAATATGAATGAATATGTAACATTATTGAAATATGAATGAATATGTAACATTATTGAAATATGAATGAATATGTAATATTATTGAAATATGAATGAGCATGTAATATGATTGAAATATGAATGAATATGTAACATTATTGAAATATGAATGAATATGTAATATTATTGAAACATGAATGAATATGTAATATTATTTAAATATAAAGGAACATTTAATATGATTGAAATATGAAGGAACATGTAATATGATTCTAATATAAATGAATATTTAATATGATTTAAATAAGAATAAAGATATCATATGATTAAAAAAATAAAGATTAAATGTGATTTAAATATGGATAAAAATGTAATATGATTCAAAATGAAATAGAGATTAAATATGATTCAAAAAGAAATAAAGATGCTATATGATTCGAATATAGATAAAGATGCTATATGATTCGAACGGATAAAGAATAAAGATGAAATATGATTTAAATATAAATGAAGACTAAATATAATTTATATATTCAAGGAAATGGTGAGATTAAAAGCTATCTGAAGAAAAACAAATTAAATAACCGGAATTTATTATAACTGTAAATATTGTTAGTAAATCATTAAATTTTCAGTATTTATGCAAATGAGAATATAGTTAAAAAATACATTTTTTTAAAACTATTTAAAGAATGTTATCTCATTTATAGAGAATAGAAGTTTGATTCCAGGAGCTTTTATCAGCATACATTCGAACGTTAGCAGCATTTTATCCAAAGTAAAAAATGAAAAAAGACATGCACCTTCATTA
This sequence comes from Argiope argentata, assembly GCA_026289955.1. Lineage (NCBI taxonomy): Eukaryota > Metazoa > Arthropoda > Arachnida > Araneae > Araneidae > Argiope > Argiope argentata. The sequence continues at coordinate 246,357 of JAOUZG010031333.1, forward strand.
TAAGTAATGCTATATTTTTAGTATATATTTCACAGTTTTACTGTTGCAGCAAAATGTGGAGATGGAATAGGAACAACATTGATGTATGATGAAATATGAGCAAAATTGATATATAATGAAATATGAATGAAAATTAAATATGATTGGTATACGAATGAAATTAGGAAACAAGAATGAAATTTAAATGTGATTAATAAACGAATAAAATGATGGAATATTATTGATATATGAAAAAATGGAATATGGTTGATATTAGAATGAAATGACGGAATTTGATTGATATAAGAAGGAAATCATGGAATCTGGTTGATATAAGAATGAAATGATGTAATATGAATAATATATGAATAAAATCATGGAATATGATTGTTATAAGAATGAAATGATAATATATGAAGAAAATAATG
>JAOUZG010031333.1:259694-298751 GCA_026289955.1 Argiope argentata
TAATCTTTTTCAAATTTTTAGTCGTTAATAAAATACTTTATATTCCTCCACTCAAGTACAAATACATTTTTTTAAAATTTGTAGTGGATGACAGGTGATGTTAATGCAGTTTTTTCAAATATTAATTCAATAATTAAATTTAATTAATTTTTTATTATTTAAAATAGAATCATTTTATTAATTACTTTTTTAAATATTTTGAATTTTAGCATTTTGTTATGAAAACTTAAATCAACAGGCAGTAGCTCAATTAGTAAAGTACAATGATGTCAGTATTTTTCTTTTCGGAGGTGAAGAATAAGATTTTAATTCTTTGTAAAAATTAATAATTTTTTAATTTTTTTAAATTTTTTTTTCTTTTTATTATATGTTTTATCCAAATGATTTACAAGATTGAGTTAGCAGTTACTGACAGTTTGTTGTCAGCAGTTGTTGTCAGTTTTTTTTTTTTTTTTTTTTTCAAAAAATAAAACTGAAGAAATTTTAAGTTTCAGGTTCAATTCTGATTTCTCTCCTTAAAATCTTTTGTCATCAGTTGTCCTTTCTACTACCAAACCTTAAGATTGAGCCACATATCGAGAAACAATTCTAGGAGAAGAATGGAAAATTATAAGGAAATTCGCTTTCTATTTGGCTTCTTATTGTGGTTCTGTAATACGTATATACTTATTTATATTAATTATAATTATTTGATAAAAAGTACCTAAAATATAATTAGTTTTGTTGTTGTTACAACAACAACAACAACAAGACTAATTTTATTTTAGCTACTTGTTGTTGTTACTTACGGCACTTGCCATGGACAAGCCGCGCTAATATATCAGCAGATACTTGTCTGTTGACCTAAAAGGAATTGACTGACATATTTTGTTACTTTTTTTAAATTTTAAAATAATTTATATAAATTTGAAGTCTTTTTGATAAATTGCTCAGTTTAAATAAAACTAAGCTGTTGTATGTTAAATAAAATAATAAATAATAATTTAAATTTTTGAAATAATTCATTTTTTTCTGTAAATTCATTTTTTTTGAAATTTTTTTGAAATAATTCATTTTTTTTCTGTAAATTCATTTTTTTGAAATTTTTTTGAAATAACTCATTTTTTTTTCATTTTTCATTTTCCTTTTTCTTGCATTTAATATCACATTGGAAGTGCCATTTAACTTAGGTATTTAATAAAAAATTGTAAAATATTGCTGTGATAAAAAAAAAGTGGATATTGAAAATTTAATGTTTGTCTTCTGACTTGCGTACAAAAGAATTTTTTTTCAAAAAAATAGAAAGATTCAAAATTTTGAAGATCAGTTCCTTAAGTCATCAAAATTGTATTTTTTTAAAACCTTTTTTTGAAAAATATGCATTCACTTTAAATGTATATCCTCTTATTCTTCAAGCGATACTTTTAAATATCAAAACAATTTCAAGAAGAAAATATTAATACACTAACAAAACCTTTGGTAATAAAAATATATTCACTATGGAAATTTTAAATAACAGGGAAAAAGAAGTTGATATTAACACAACATTATTATTACATTCCTACTGGATCACCGGATATATAATGATTGTTATCATGCCTTTCAAAATGCAAAATGGGAGTTTAAAATAAGACCAAACAAATTATTTTATGCGAAAACCTATTTAAGCTTATACCATAAATTTATAAAATTTATGCGAAACTTCTTTTTATCAGGAACATTTCTGCATTTTTACATTCTCTAAATTCGCGACCTTTCAGCTGTATGGTTGACATTCAGTCGCTTTTGTTAATCAAACAAAGAAAGATGTGTCATTATAAAGTTTACCGTATTTTATAGTTTTCGAAACAAATTAAGCTTTTTTTTTATTTTCGAAACATTTTATCTCTTTAAAAATGATGGTAAAAGAAACTGTCGTTAAAATTCGAATAAAAAAGACAATAATATTTCGTCTAAGCTCTCATGTGCATAGCATATCCTGCATATTCTTATCCTACATGATTCAAAATTACAAAATAAAGCCTTTCTCTGACGAGCTTTTCTGATTTGTCATTTGAATGAATTAGAACCGTTATGTTTTAACATAAAACTCTAAGTCTTAAAATTTTTCCGGCACATGCAAATAAACCTAAGCCTTTCCCAAGTCCCCAAGAGAAAAGTTTTTGATAAAATCATTCGAACTCAGTTTCGCTTTGGGAATGAATAAAAAAAATTGTTCCGGGCTTTCATTGTCTTCAAAATGTACTGTCGTTTATTTCTAATTTTATTGGTGCGTTCGGTTTTATGTTATTCCGAAAACAGTAATAAAAACGGTACGTGAAACTATAAAATGTGGAGACGTGTGTCCTTAACTATAATGATTCGAAATGAGAGTCAGAAAGCCACATTAATTTGGGGATTTCGTCTGGTGCGGAAGTTGCTTCCGAGTTTAAAGTTTCATTTGAACAAAATTTTATGCTTCGAAAAGATTTTCGGAGAGTGGAACTCATCTTTAAATGCCGAAAGATTCTTTTATTTCTGATTTAATAATTTTTGGAATTTCCTGCAGCATTATTTTAAGAAATTGAGCTCTGTTGTGTTTTATACATCTTTATATTTCAACTCGGAATTTTATTTCGGTTTAAAAGGAAATGGAGTACATTTAGTAATGATGGCACCTTTGAATAATATTTAACGTTTTTTGGAAAATCTGCTTGTTTAATAAAGTATTTCACTTTAATTTCAAAATTTTGCCTTAAAAGAAGCCATAAATTGGTATATAAATTTCATTCTTAAAAAATGAATAGCGATGTTTAAACGAGCCTTTCTAGATCATGATAACTCAAAATAATATAGCTTTATATTTTCCTTTTTGTGAATTGTAGAAATAAGTTGATATTTAAAGCTTCATTACCACAACATGCTTCAAGTAGCATTAGGTAAAGAAAGAGAAAAATGTTGATGATGTTTGAAAAATATTTTAACGTTTAAAGTTTTAAATACTTTAAATGTTTAAAGATTTTTCATAAAAGAAATATAATAATCATAGGAATTTATTTTCTTTTACTTTTAGATTAATCACTAGGTAAGCATCTTTATATTTAAATTCAGAGCTTATTTCTCTAATAAAATTAATTCATTGAGTAAAGTAATTTTTCAATAAAAAATGCAATTATGATTTAATTACATTTTTTTTGCTTTAATTAAAAATATTTTAATATAGCAAGTATTTTATTGAATTTCAAATTTCGGCTGATCTAAAAATTTATTCCATAATGAGAAATTATAAATCAATAGATTCGTTTTCTAGTATATGATTGAAGTCATAGTATTCATAATAATTCTTCTAAGTTGCCGAAACAAAATAAAAAATCTAAGCTCTTGAATAAGTACCAAAGTAAGTTTGAAATTATGGTAGAGTTTATAGATTTCTTAGATTACTTTTTACTTTATAACATTTTTTTTGAGCTAAAGACTCATCCGTATATAGTGACAGATATTGCTTCAATTATTTGTGGGATTAGTCTTGTTACATTTTAAGATCTTGAATAATACTGTAACACATCATGTATCATTATTTGAACTCAGAATTTTTTCTTCTAAAATAATAATGCAGTACACTTTGTAAAAATTGTTATTGGTACTTATGTATTAGACGGTCTTCGCCAACGATTTAGTAACTCATTGGCGACGGATTTAAATTTGGCGATAAAGATCAACGGATTACATTATAGCCGGATTACCATAATTGGCGGTTTAACAACTCATTGGCGACGACTTCCAATTTGGCCATAAAGTTGGATGGTCTAATACGTAAGTACCTTGATTGGTAATATTGTGCTACTTTTCTTGTACTATTTGTACTAGTACTATTTTTCATTTTGAAAATCTTTATCCTGATAAAGTACTCCCTTTGAATTTCAGCATTATTTTTCCCTAAAAAAATATATCCATTTAAATGAGAATAAAAAAATAAAATAAACTTTCCGCACTTTTTGAGAAATATACCACTAGGGTGGCATGGTGGTTGGGTCTTGGTTTCGGAACCGGTTGACTTCAGGTTTGACATCCGATTCCACCGAAGAACTGTTGTATAAGATTCTATGATGTATGCTAAATAATTTTGGGCCAAACATTTTTTCTTTTGTGTGGTGTGGTTTGGAGGAGGGGGGTTGCCATTTCACGGGTCGTCCTTGTCATCGCATCGAGGTACAAAATGAAGAGGTCCAACCGAAAATAGGCCTATTGTGGCTTTAAAATGGGATGCTAATGTAATTAACCAAACAAGAAATGTATTGGTAAATTTCTTAATTTTATGTTTTTAAATATATTTTCTCAATCCTCATATATATAATTAAAGAATATATTCAGTACCATCTTTTTAACTACAAACACTGAATTATTTATATATTAGATTTGCGTATAACCAGTCTTGTTTTCAAAAAAAATAATAATGGCTTAGTGGAACTTACAACTTAATGAATATTTAATGTTTTTTTATTATACGGCATTTTGAGAATAAATCTATGTTTACATGCTCACGACATTTCAAAAACGGTAGGGTGTAAGAAAACAGAATATTGTTCGCTGTTTTTGAACTAAAATTACAGATTTTTCAAAATCGAGTCTATGGATTTTTGTCCCATTTTAAGATAAATACAGCATCAGGAAAGGAGCTCAAACACCCTTCCCGAATAAATGGATTTTCAATAATGAAATCACAATAAGCAAAATGAAAGAAATTCCTATTATTTTTTATTTAATACATATCTTATCTGAATTTGAAATAAATTCTTCCAAATAATGTGCATAACATTTTTTATTTTCTTTTACATATATAATTAAGGAAAAATATTAAAATAATATCAAGCTGTTAGAATTAAATCAAGATTAATACAATGTTCTTATTTTTTTAGAGCAAAGTTTCAAATATCGCTTTTATTTTTATTTATTAATATAACTATTTTTTACTTTACTGTTTTAAAAATATTTCCTTTATTTATTTAATATTTCATATTTCAGAAAGGATTTAGGAGAAATCACCGCCAATAACTCTAAATCAGCTTTATCATTAATAGAAAAAATGTTAGAAATTTATCTTTCAATACTTCATATTTATTAGGCATCTATATTATCACTTTATTAGTTATCTACTAATATCTTCGCTACTAATAAAGATGAATTCTTTATTGGCGTCTTTAAAGAATAAACCGTTTGTCCTGCAAGCTATAAAATTTGCCATTAATATATTTTCAGATATGAGAATGTGCACATCAGAGTGATTCCATTATTTCCTTTATTGTTCATTCATTTATTTCCATCCATTATCTTCCATTTTCCAAAAAAATTCAAGAATTCGCTCCAATGTATATTTTTCTACGAAATAAAAATCTTCTATATAGTTAATAGCCAAAAATCATAGTATAAATTTTGAAAGTTATATTTCATCTAAAAGTTTTTGTCCCCTAAACACATTAACAATAGTCGTCTTCTTACTGTCAACCTCCATTTATGATATAAACTTTTAAAAAATTTCCTTTATACACATTCTTTTTAGCGATAGACATTGAAAGAATGTTTTAACCATATCACTGCATCAATTTCGTCAACATTTATTTAAGATGAAAATATTTTATTCCTTGATTGTTTTGATAAGTTCACTATTGTCCTAATTTTTTTCCGAAATATCTCAAAGTGAAAATGGGCAAGAACTCCAACCTCCAAACAAAGCACATTTACGAGCGTTACAAACCAATCATAATTATAGGTATTTCTTGTTCAATTTCAGTTTAAATAAAAAGTTCTTTCTTTATTTTTTTTGATAAGATTCAATTATTTAAAATTAGTTATCATAGCCAGATTAGTACTATAAGCGAGCGTCTGATCACCATAAAATATTTACTCTTTTATTTTGATTTCCTGAATTTGATAACTAATCTGAATTTGATATCTATTTTTGATAAGGATATTTTTCCCCGTCTATTTCCCGTCAGAATCTGCCTGTTTTTGACAAATATTCAATTCATTACATTCATTAATATTATTAGCAAACGTGCAATCACTGAACATGATTTACTCCTTTATTTTGATTCCCGAATTCGATAATTAAAACAGAATGCCGTCTATTTTTGATAAAGGTATTTTTCCCGTCTATTTCCGGTCAGAATCTGTCTGTTTTTGACAAATATTCAATTCATTAAAATCGGCTGGCTTGACCAGATTAATACTATTAGCAAACGTGCAATCATCGAAATTTGTAAACTCTTTTATTTTGATTTTCCCAGTTTGATAACTAGAACAGAATTCCGTCTATTTTTGATAAAGGTATTTTTCCCGTCTATTTCCCGTCAAAATCAATTCTATTTTTTGACAAAGATTAAATTCATTCAAATTGGCTTGCGTGGCCAGATTAGTACTACTAGCGAACGTCTGATCACCGAAAATGATAAACTCTTTTATTTTGATTCCCTGAATTTGATATCTAGAGCAGAATTCCATCCATTTTTGATAAATGTATTTTTTCCCGTCTGTTTTTGCCAAAGATTCAATTCCTTAAAATATTTTGCCTGGCCTGATTAGTACTATTAGCGAATGTCTGATCACCTAAAATTATCATCTTTAATTTTGATTACTTAAATTTGATAACTAGAGTAGAATCCCGTCTATTTTTGATAATTATATTTTCACCGTCTGTTTTTGACAAATATTCAATTCCTTAATTTATTTGGCGTGGCCAGATTAGTACTATTAGTGAACGTCTGATTATCTAAAATTATTTACTTATTTTTATTTTTATTGTCTGAACTCGACAATTAGAGCAGAATACCGTCTATTTTTGATGAAGTTATTTCCCCCCTTCCATTTCCCGTCAGAATCTTGTCTATTTTTGACAAAGATTCAATGCCTTAAATTGTTTGGTGTGGCCAGATTAGTACTATTAGCGAATGTCTGATAACCTAAAATGATAATCTTTAATTTTGATTACTTAAATTTGATAACTAGAATAGAATCCCGTCTATTTTTGATAATTATATTTTCCCCGTCTGTTTTTGACAAATATTCAATTCCTTAAATTATTTGGAGTGGCCAGATTAATGCTATTAGTGAACGTCTGATTAACTAAAATTATTTACTTATTTTTATTTTTATTCTCTGAACTTGACAATTAGAACAGAATACCGTCTATTTTTGATGAAGTTATTTCCCTCTTTTATTTCCCGTCAGAATCTTGTATATTTTTGACAAAGATTCAATTCATTAAATTGTTTGGTGTGGCCAGATTAGTACTATTAGCAAACGTCTGATTACCTAAAATATTTTTATTTTGATTCTCTGAACTAGAACTTTGACAACCGGAATAGAATCTCATCTATTTTTGATAAACTACTCGTTTTGACAATGCTATGTAAGAAATAAAAAGTTATAAAATGTGAGCTCTCGAGACCTTTATATCAGAAAATACATATTCAAATATATCGTAACAGTTTTTGACGTATAAGAACAAAGATAAATTATTACTGATTTATGAAAACAACTGGTAAAGAATAAGAAATAAGAGAAGAGAATGCTTGCTCCTACCGAATACATTTTACTCGAACAAGCACATAAATATTTAGAATTTATTCAATGCACGTAAAAGTTCTGCATTTAAAAGAATGAAATATCGCAACGGTTGGTTTCTATTTGCATTACATATGTCATAGATAAAACGGAGCATATTCAAACAAACATTTCCACGCGCAGAATACAAAGGACGTCGTCTTTTACATTTGTTTCGGAAATGTTATGTAACCGCTTGCAATAATTCCTCTGGGTTTAACTAAAATATTTAAACAGAGTGGGATGTTGATCTGCTAAGTCATTTATGAACACTGAGTTATTCATCAGAAATCGGGATTTGTAAACTAATCGTTCTCTGAAAAGCCATTGTTGAGAATCTGGACGGAACATCGCTTCAGAAAATGAATGTTATTGTATGTATAAGAGATTCGTTTATAGGTAGCAATCGATTGTTGATTCAAAATCTTTGGATTGGTTATGTATCATTTAATTTAAATTGCGCCATTTCAGGGTAAATTGAAAGTTTGGTTAGCTGATTAAATTTAATGCAGTTAATAAATTAATTGCTTTTAATTATTCAGTAGGAAATTATGGGTGGTTAGTACGAGATTTTAATTAAATTGTCTCTCCTCAGTGAATTCTGAGCGGGAATCATCGTAGAGTAAGTGGATTGTATAGCTTTTCAATTTCCTTATGCATTTCAATAATATGTCGATATTGTACTCAAGTTTTCAAATCCAATGTTTAAATAAAAATTAAGCAAAGATCTGTTGATTTGGCGCGACTTTTTACAAAAAATACTTTCAAATATAATATTAAAATATATCGAAAACGAAGCTTCGCTCAAAAGTATTTTGTAAAATTTCGCTTATTGTTGAGAAAATATTTAGAAACAAAACACATTCTGATTACGTATGAATATTTTTTTTAATTTTATCTACATATAAATTAGTCATTTAAATACAAAAAAAAAACATCATGCATGCATTTAGTTTAACACATCTTTCAAAACAATTTGCTATTTCACAGTATTCATTTTACATACTATTTATCATCATCAATACTTATATTTTTGCACTTAACTCAAATTTACGAAGATTAAAATGGGGTCTGAGAGGATACTAAGGACTTTGTCAGGATGAAAGAAGATAGAAAAAAGCTTTAATATTTAGCTATAAAAATAGTTTTTTAAAGTGTAAAATCATATTTTTTTTCCGTCCATATTTTTCTAATCACTACATTGCATTTCCCACATTTCGGAGCAAAAGTTGGATATACTCATTCTAATAATTATAATTTTTTTTGTATAATATTGCGTTTTTCAGGAAAAAAGCCTATAAAGATAAACTTAAAAAACAAAAACATATCTAAATATAAAATTTGCTAAAAATCGTTTGGAGCCGTTTACGAGATATACGAAATATTATTATTTGTTGAAAGCGAAAGGTGGTCCTGAAGACATAGAGTTTTAAGTTCATTTTATTCCATCACAAGAAGCTGTGCTACAAGCAAAAGCAAAAACAACACAAAATGACACAACGGAATGAGGTAAAGCTAATGAAAATTTTATCTAGGTGAATTTATACTGTGAGATTTTGATAAGGATTTCGATAGCATATCAATCACATGAAGATCATGAGTAGGGGAAAAATAGGGATCTTTTAAAGGAATGTGCATGGCTGGACAGTTTTTATCCCTTCACTTAGAGTGTGGGAATTTGTCGGCTTTTAGCCCATTAACCAATTTTACAAAACTTCTGTTGAATTAACTCCAGCAAATGGATCAGTAAATAAGAGAATAATTTTAGAACGAACTTACAAGGAGCTAACTTCAGCTAAAACTTTAAAGATTATTGAGAAAGATTTTTTTATATTTTAAAATCTCATTACATGGATATATACAAGAATTTCTCATTTAAAGTTATCATATATTTGATAATATTATTTGGAATAAAATAATTTAATAATATTGCATATTTTCGATTATATTGTTTAAAAAATATATATTTACATCATATTCAGATTCAAAAAATAATAATTTAACAATTTTTATTTTATTCCGTTTATTTTTTTTTCTTTAAATTTGAAAAAATATTTTTAATTCAAATATAAATACAAGTTTTTAATTATGTTTACATTGTTGTAATGAAGTTCAAATTAATTTTGTTGATTTATAAAATCATTTCTGTGGACGCTTTTGTCGGTTTTAAAATTTAAATTTAGAAACTGCATCTTTGAATGAAATCTAAAGTAGAAATTATGGTTAGCATATCATTTCAAAATATGCATACTTTTTAATAATTATAAGCGCATATTTTAGTTTCTCCCTTCTGCTGTTGAACGTTGATAATGTTGATATAATTTGGTCTGAAAGTTTTAATTTGCTTAAAATGTTAAAGACATTTAATTATAACAGCAATGAGTACCACCGGGTATTCTCTTAATTTTGTATGAAGTAGTTAATATATTTTTTTTTGGTTTGATTTATAATAAGAGTTTCAAAATATATATAAATTATAATCATAATAAATGTATTGGATCTGTACAAATTGAAAGTAGACTTTCGATTCCTGCAGAAGAACTGCAGCTATAATAACATCACCGAACGGAGGCTATAAAAGGTGGAGGTGTACACACCATACAGCGGTCATATTAAAATCTGCTCGTATTAAAAGAATCCGATCGAAAGTAAAGTCGTTTTATACATGTAACCATCCATCTATCCATAACGATCAGAACGAGTTTTGATTCATTCATTGCAGTGGATCACTGTTGATTCATTTCTGTTCCAAGAGAATGCTATCATTTCAACATAACACTGCAGTATTCTGATAAAGCTATCAAAGGCAATTAAAAACTAACATCGTTTTCTCACTTTCTCACACAATAAGTGAGCCTTTCCATAAGAACTCACACCTTCCAAGAAAAATAGACAACTTTAAACAAATCCGTTGGGAAGCGCTGGGACACCTGTCATACGGTCCGGATTTTTCAACTGGCGACTTCCACATCTGGGGTTCACTTAATAAAGAATAACAGGGTGATGTTTCTATTTGGATAACGAATTGCAGGGAGCTATGTAAGTTTTTCCCGAAAATTGACCACTATTTGTCGACAACAAAAGCATAACCTTCTTTCTAAACGACGTGACCTGTACTACAATGCCCATGGCAATTTCTTATGAATTCTTGCAAAAGTGTTCTTTTTATTAACCATATCTATTTTTCTTTTGGATAATCCTTATATTAATAATAAATCAACAGAAAAACGTAATTTTCGTAATAGAATAACTGAATTTTTGGTGTGAATTATTTGCATATTCATTGAAATTGAAAGCATTGCGGAGTATTTTTCCTTCTGTGAAAACCATTTATTTACTGATTAGATGATAACAGCTCCTTATTTTCTGCCACCAACAAAAGGGTTTTGAATTTTCATACAAAAGGTCAAATCGTCAGAAAAAGTATTTCTTTTTCATACGGTATCAGAATAACAAGCATTGTCCATGAGAAAATTTATATTTTTATATGTATAGAAAAGAGACATATTCAGTCGAATCTAAGCTCTTACTACTCACGAATAAAGAAATTCATTACTTATTGATAAAGGGAAAAAATGTTTATGGAGTGATCTTTTTCGAAAAGTCCCAAAAAATATAAAATGGGTACCCACACGGTCATGACAGTTTGTGTCAGAATACTGGACATTCTTTTCCTTACATTTTGATGGTATGAATCGTCAAATTCTTTTTTCTAAAATAGACCAATTTTTTCTCCTCCCCCTCCCCTCTTTTTTTTCTTTCTTTCTTGTTCAGACCTTTCCATCCGGCCATAAGCTGTCTCAAAAAAGCCAAGTCGTAAAACTCACCATTTCGTGCCCTTAGAATTCAGAATATTTTCTGGGTTCGATTATTTCTTTGTTTCTTCCTATGCCGGGACGAGAAAAAAACCTGATAACCGTTCAAATATTTGGGAAATTCTTTCCCTACGAAACATCTTGTAGATATTACACGCTTCCCAAACTAGGCAGGAGAATAGGGATTTATGTTTCGTGGATAAAGGAAGGGTACGTTTACACTATATTAAAAAACTAAGGGCAAAAGCTTTTGGACGAGAGATGCAGAAAGAGCATATTATTTTGCTTAAAAATATCTTTCTTCATCTTGGGTATCTGATGGTTAAAGTCTATAAGCCTCTCTGAAATCTTATTTTTGCAATATAATGGCGACTGTTGCCGAAAAAGAAATTTAATATGCTTGGAACTTGATGCTAAAATAACGTTATTTAAAGTGAGTTCTTTTTGTGGGAATTTAGATTTTTTTGGAGCTTATTTGATTTTGCCACTTTTTCTTTAAGAAACTTATTGCTGAAATTTGTTTTTACCTAATATAAACCCAGTAAAAATATACTATACAGGGGTTATTAGTTTGGGACCAGTAATATTCTTTGCAAAAGAATGAAGAAGGAAATTGGTGAATACCTCGGGATTTTTAATTTTATTAAAGTGCTTTGATTTTTGGGTTAAGCTTTTAACTCTTTGTCTACTTAATTATTTTGCCTTCAATTTTCCAACTTCAGTTTTACACCAGTCCTTGCAGAATTATCCCAAAGAATCCAAGAGAAAAATTATAATCAATAGAAATATTTTAATTAATTTAATTATTAATTAAATATTTTTCATTCCTACTTTTAGATTATATTAACTTTTTGCTATTTGGGTCACATTCTCTGTGTTTCTTAGAAAACCATCGGTCAAAATAGCCATATTACGAAAGTATAATCCAGATTTAAATGGTTCTCATAAGTACCATCAGTAGATAAAGGGTTAAAATAGAAAATAATTAATAATATAATAGACTATTCTTATAGGGTAAATCATAATAATTTTAATGCAAGAGAAGTGATTTTGCTTTTTCCTTCGTTAATTTTTCTGTAACTTCTTTTCCTCAGTTTATTTTCGAAATTAGCCCCTTCGCATATAATGACGTGTTTAACTCTAATTACTGATCTTTTAGTTTCAAGTCTGCAGCAAAGTCACAAAATTAAGTATTTAAATACTCAAAAATTAATTCGAAACTTTTTAATATACCAAATGCTCAATATATTATTTAAAAAATCAAATCATCAGTAAATGATCAAAATGGTATATAATTAGAAAGTTAAATAAATTCTTATGTGAAGGGGATTAATAAGTTTTGCCTAATATAAAACAAATGCTATTCTACATTGAACAGGAGATTTATATTTTGTTCTATATTTAGCGAAAATGATATTTTTCATAAACAGAATAATTTTTAAAGGGCATCTCTCTTTTTACATAACCCTTTAATTTCATTTTAAAACAGGATTTTAAATAGATTATAATAAATAATAAATTTATATTAAAAGCTAGAACAATACCTGAAATATAGATGTTCTTTTTTTAATGTGATTTTTCCAGTTTTTTTTAAATGCCGTTTTATTTCTATTTTATTTTACAGTCTTTTTTTAAGATCACATTAGAGTTGAATTTGTATTATTGCATAGTATAAACCGTACAATACAATATTAACTATACAATACTATATTGTACAGTTACGTTATATTATATAACTCTCAATATTTTCTGTGAGAAAATATTCTTTAAAATATTTATTATCTGTTGGATATTTTAACATATTTATAATTATATTGAAGAACTATTATCTTACAAAAGATAGCTTATCTTTACACCATCGTATGATAAATGCGCGATTCGAATTTTTGAAATAAGTTGAATAAGAGAATAAAATCCTAATAGAAGTTTTGCATATCGCAAAACTTAAGGAATCCCCACATGCAACATACATCCAGCATATGCTTGCATAAAGCCTGCTCATTTCATTTTACATCCTTTTCAGATTTCTTTACATCTTACTGGAAGTCGCGTTGGCCTGGTAGTAAGGTCTCGGCTCGTGATCCATAGGGTATCGGGTTCGACACCCGATTCCACCTAAAAACCGTAGTGTAAGGGGATCTGTTGCATGCTAAATCTATCATGCCAAACGTCCTCCCTCTGGTGTGGTGTGGTATGGAGAGGGGTTTCTAGCTCAGGTGTCATCCTCGTTATCTGGCTGCGGATCAAAATTACGAAGTCCGTCTGGTGAAGAAATGGAAATGACTTAATCAAGGAAATTTAGAACTCGGCATCAGTAATGATTTAAATCAAGGAAATCTAATATGTGACCTTGTGATTACAGATGAAGTTTTGAGTCAAATTTCGGAGTCAAATTATCAAAAAAAACCCGCCAAAAATAGATTCTTCTCGCGGTGTATTCAGTAAAAATGCTAAATTCAACACAAAGATTTATATTACACAATTAAAGCTCAGCAGACTCATGTAGTAGTAACCGACAGACGATTTTACAATTTATGGCTTTACACAAAATAACGAATTTTATGAGGAAGAAAGGAAATAAAACTTTCATTTGAGAGTATACAAGAAAGTTTCAAGGAGACCTCACCCTCTAGTTACGTTTCTTGAATCATGATTTAATTAGCCATAAAAATATCAGCATTTTTTATAATAGTGGCAAAGGCATTTGTTCAACATATTTTTGCTTATTTAAATTTTCAGCATTTTCAACCATTTTGCCAAACGATTTATGTCTCAAATCGAGACATTTTTCAATCTATTTATAAAAATAAAGCAATTGCAAGCACGTAAATAATGGAAAAATCAAAGTTAAAGCATAGTTTTTGTTTATTTAACGATTAACATCAATGTTTTTTTCCAAAGAGATTTACGATTATTAGAATATTGTATTCATAGTATAAATTTATATATTTTCTCTTCAAAACTATTATTATATTTGAAACTCATGGAAATTTAAAATTTCCATGTACAATCAATCTATTTATAACGACAAAAATTGTAATACGGCATTTACATCAAGCTAGACTTAAGAAAAGCATTAACCATTTTATTCAACGCTTTTATTTTCATTCCAAATTTCTTCCCGTCAAATATTTTGGTGGAAAAGCTCAAAAGTTCTCGGAAATTCTTTGTTTCTTACTTATAGTTGATAAATAAAAGTTTAACTCCTTGAAAAGTTTAGTTTGAAGTTGAAAAATTGCGAAAAGTCAGAAATGCGTATGGATTAAGCTATAAATCAACGCTTGGTTTAGCTTAGGCAGCCAAGATCAAAGGAAATGCGATAGCTCAGATATTGATTTTTGAATTCAGAAATTCAAAGGATCTAAGGGATGGAGAGAGAGGATCAACAAATCAATTTTTTTTTTCATACTGAATTTTTTTTTAATTCTGAAAACTAAAGCACGGTATCATTGAAAATGCATTAATCTTCGGAGATATTAATGCTTGTTAGCATTATCGACATCCATTTTCGCTTATGTATGTGTATATTATTACTCTTAAGAAGCAAACTGCTTCATTGGAAGATTGGAAATTTTTTATTTCCATCATTAAACTATTCGTATCGATATATTTGTGATATTAACTCAATGAGGGTTGTTTTAATACTCTTATACTTGTTATTTTCACCATGTACAAAGGGAATCTTATGTCGTCATATAAATACTAGAAAAACAAATCTCCTTTCTTTGACTATTAATTTTCCAGGTACTAAAAATCATCTTTATATTTCCTATGTAAGCACCTAAATATTGCACAAAGGCATTATTCTTTATCTTTCAAAAAGAGAAGAAGATTTAAACGATTTGATACTTCAGGAATTTATCAAAACGATTGAAATTTCAGCACAACAGTAATATCTTTACTAAAAATTAAGAAAACGTATTCTAAAAAATATCAAAATTTAAAAAAAAAGCGTGAAAGAAAATTGTTATCAATACGAATATATTTTTTAAATTTTAAAATACTGCAAATCTACGCTTCATGCATTAATAATTTTTAAAACTCAAAATTATAATACGCAAAACTAGATACTGTCAAAAATATATTAGTTTTTAATAATTAAAATTTCAGTATATAGCTCACATCCGACATTCTCACCTTTTGAAAATATATATGGGCTAAATTCTGTAGTTCTTAATCAAACAGTCTGTCAATACATTTGAACATTCTTCGGTACTTACGTATTACACCGTCTTCGCCAACGATCACCAACGGTTTAGTAACTCATTGGCGAATGATTTAAATTTGGCGATAAAGATCAAAGGATTACACCACTGCCGGATTGCGATAATCGACGATTTAGCAACGCATTGGCGACGAATTCAAATTTGGCAATAAATATTAATGATATAATACTAAGTACCCTGTCTTCTATATTATTATCAAAAAATATACATTTTGCTTTATGTATTAGTCAATAAAAGTGCATTAATTCACACTTATGAAACCCCGATATTTCCTCTTGTGTGTTCAAAATGAAATGTGGTCTCTTTATAAGAGAGAAATTTGCTTATTACGGTTGTTATTTGGTTAATTATTTATTTCTTGGTTTATAAATTACATCACAATAGTATTATGTCTGTGAATTTCTTGTATATGTAAAGTATATAGAACATTTTTCTGTTAATCTTCTCAAAAATATAAAAATCTTGAATTTATTTTATAGATAAAAGAAATTTGGCATAATAGTTTCGACTCATAAAAATATACTATATATCTCTATACATATTTATTTCTTATCCTGAGTATAAACATATGAATATATATACTTGGTGGGTACTTTCTAATATATATATATATATATATATATATATATATCAAAACATGAAGTAAAATGAGAAATGAAAAACATACGATAGTGAAAATAGTAAAGAACCTAAAGAAATTCAAAAAAGAGAAATCCGGCTTGATGACTTTCTCAAGGGTCACCATCATGCAGGGATTCCAATGAAATGTAGAATCGTTTTCTGTAAAGGGTTAGACTGTTGACTAAAGAATTGACCCTTCTGTGACCCGAAAAAATTCTTTAGACAATAGTCTAACACTTCACAAAAAAAGATTCCACTTTTTATAGGAATCCCAGCTCGATGTTAACCCTTGAAAAAATCATCAGGCCGGATTTCTCTCTTTTGAATTTCGATTTCTTTAGGTTCTTTATTATTTTCACTATCGTATTTTTTTCATTTCTCATTTTACTTCATGCTTTGATTCATCTATGTTCCACTATGTTTTTAGGAATAACAGAATACGTGCTTTCTTCATAAATTTGTGTATCTTTTTAATTTAATAGTTAAAATTACAATTCGTAATATATCTCTTATAAAATGCTTGCAACATTCTTTTAAAGGTACCTATGATTTCCTTTACTAGATAGACATATGCCAAAGAAATACCTTTCAAAATCACATAGTAAAATTAATAAAAATTTTTCTAGCTTTGAATCGCGATGAAACCCGAAGTCAGTTTTATCATGAAATGGACAGCATATTAAATGTTTGAGTATGAAAAATTAATTTATTTAAATTTATTTTCTTTTTTATTCGAAAAACAAGAGCAATTAATTAAATGAAAACGAATCGCTTGTTTGTCGTCGTTAAAGAGCAACGAAACTTATTAATGAAGGGATTATCTTTCATGAAGGAAAAACCACTCTAATTGTCAATTTATATGTTTTTCATGAACTAATTAGAAGCAATTAAAAATAAGCATGGTTTTGTTTTATTGCTGACTCTAGAGGCTGATATAGCGATGCATTATTTTAATTTTTCTTTCATACATGTCTTTTTAAAAAAATATGCTGCTCCATAAATAAAAAACAAAATAAAAAATCTCTTTTATAAAACGTTTAAGTAATACACTAAGAAATGTTTTTTTTTGTTTTAGAGCCGTCCTATTTGTGGCATTTATTGCTATTTTAATTTCTGTAATATTATATAAGATATACGGTATATTGAAAAATTTCTGAATTTTATTTTGTGAAAACATAATGTTATAATTTTAGGTTTTTAAGCTTCAAAATGCACAGTTAGAAAATAAAGGGCATATGTCGTAAGAAATTATTGCCATAAAAAAACAAAGAAGACAACAGGAATCAACGCTAAACAGCAAGGTGGTGGATTCGAAAGAATATATATAATAATAGTAGTAGTAATACCTTTGAAAATATTTCATTTACAATTTTTCTGGCTACCAAAAAACAAATGGAGCTCAAATTATTTTGGAATAACGAAATAAATATATATATATATATATATTCTAAAAGTTGGTGAGATATAATTGTTCAAATTCCCTTATCCCATATCAATCCAAATCAGTATAAAGCAGATTTTTTTAAAAAAGATAAATAACTAAAATAAAATCTTTTGAATTTCCCACAATATTTAGATGTTGTAGCCGTAAACAAGACTAGTTACCATTGGGCGCCAAAAGCTATTCCTGCTAGGGAAAAACAGAACTCTTAAAGGAAGAAGCTAAATTTACATAAATCTTTTTAATAAACATTAAAGGACATAACACACAAATCACAATACACTGACATACGATTAATACAAACAATTAGTTAAAAATATAGTAATCGGGGGAAAACATCATGTTTACTCCATGACTCCAGAACACAGACTGAAGTTTTGGGAAGTGACCGCTAGGGGGCGAGCTGGAAAAGTTGTCCTGTTACAGACTCCCCCTCTGGCTCGCACGACGTCTCGGCGAAGAGTCAGCACATAACTTCTTTGGTCTGCCACGTCTCCGGAGAGGTACTACAGTTCCACTGTCTCTAGCGACTGGAAGTTCATAGGCTCGTAAGGCTGAGCTGTGGTAAGTCCCAAGGACTTCATTTGGCTTTGCTGGGTCAGCAATGTCATACGTAGTAGGTGAACGATTAGTAACCACTAAATAAGGTCCTTCCCGCTTGGGCATAAATTTGCGACTTTTCTTATTTTGTGACTTGCTAACAGGATGCAATGTCACCCATACTAGATCACCTGGCATGTGGAAAACTTGTCGTCGTCGACGATCGTAATAAGCTTTACGCTTGTCTTGCTTTTGCTCGACGTGATCTTTAATCTCTGCAGTTAAACGAGCAAACCGTTTGAGATATGGGGTTATCTCGGCTACGAAATTATCATTGTCAATCAGGGCTCTTAAGTCGTGTGTGACATCATCTGTTGTTCTTAATTCTCTACCAAATTGCAAATAAGCTGCTGTGTGATCGGTTGTTTCACATTTGGCAGTGTTTAGTGCGAAGCGAATCATTGGTAGTTTTTCATCCCAAGTGTCGTGTTCATCTCTGACTAGTATGGCAAGTCGGGGTTTGAGATCTCTATTTTTACGTTCGGATGGGTTGGATTGGGGATGATACAGAGGAATAAGGTCTTGCTTGATGCCAAGAAAATTACAAGTTTGTTGCATTACAGCACTGACAAATTGTGAACCATTATCACTGATAAGTCTACGTGGAAGTCCAAATCTTAGGAATACTTCTTCGACTAAGGGTTTTGCGCAGTTTACTGATGTTGCTTCTTTAAGAGCAAACAACTCCACCCATTTTGTACTGGTATCTTCTACGAGAAAAATCCACTTCTTACCAGTTGAGGTCTCAGGAAGAGGACCAAACAAATCAATAGCAAGAGTTTCAAATCTCTGTGCATATACTGGAGTTCTCAGAAGACCGGCTGGCTTTTGATTACTCGGTTTATAACGATTACAATCCGGACAATTTCTAACATATTCCGCAATATATTTCCGCATTCCTGGAAAATAGTATCGGCAGGCGACTTTATTGTAAGTCCCTTCTGCCCCATAGTGTCCAGCTGTTGGAGCATCATGGTACTCTTGCAAAACTCTCTCTCTTTCCTGAACAGGAACTACGAGTTGTGCTTCTTCTGTTTCTACTTCGGGTGAATAGCGATACAGAATACCTTGGTTCATTAAATAACCTCGGCTTGTCCAGTTAGCGAAATTCTCATCTTTTGAACTACTTTCAAAGCAGTCAATTATCTTCTTTAATTCTTCGTCTTTCAACTGTTCTTCTCGGATGTCTCTTGGCCCTCTTACTGGGAAATCAGCTGATACTGCAAATACGTCACAAGGGACATCTTCATTTAAATTAGTAGGCCTAGACAACATGTCTGCAAGGACATTTGACTTACCAGGCGTATATTCGATTTTGGGATTAAAAGATTGGATCTGAAGTGCCCATCTTGCCAAACGACCTGATGGCGACTTGATGCTCATAAGCCATTTTAAAGGCTGGTGGTCAGTTGCTATTATAATTTCTTGGTTTTCGACGTAACCACGAAATTTCTCAAGAGCCCAAACTACTGCTAGTGCTTCTCTTTCTGTAGTTGAGTAATTCTGCTCCGCTGGAATAAGAAGGCGGCTGGCATATTCAATAACATGCTCCTCTGGACCTTCTCCTTGGGTAAGGACAGCTCCAAGAGCATAACTGCTAGCATCTGTTCGGATACGAAATGGCTTTGATCCATCTGGTTGTTTTAACACGGGAGGTGTCATTAATCTTTTCTTCAAGGTTTCGAATGCTTCTTGTTGTTCAGGACCCCAAATCCATTGTACATTCTTTTTAGTAAAATTGCTAAGAGGCCTTGCAATATTTGCGAAGTTTGGAACATATCTTCTAAACCATGAACAAGTTTGCAAGAAGGACTGGACTTCTTTCACATTAGTTGGAACAGGAATTTTTTGAATTGCGGATACTTTCTCCTGATCAACTTCTATTCCATTTGATGTTATCCAGTGACCTAAATATTTTACGCGATCACAAGCGAAATGGCATTTTTCTCTGTTCGCATGTAGTTTAAACAAAGAAAGTCTTTCAAGAGCAGCTCGTAAGTCGCTCAGATGTTTATCAAAAGTCTCTGATAAAATAATAATGTCATCTAAATAAGATAGAGCAAAAACATTCTTTAGACCTGTTATAAATTTGTCGATCAGGCGTTGAAATGTTGCAGGTGCATTTCGTAGTCCAAAAGGCATGCGCAAATATTTGTACGTTCCAAATGGGCAAATGAAAGCTGTTTTGTATTGATCAGCTTCATGCACTTTTATTTGATGATATCCCGATTTGAGATCCATAGTTGACATATAAGTGGTTGACTTAGCTTCTGTGAGCAAATCGTCCACGCGTGGTAGGGGATACGTGTCCGCAACAGTAATAGCGTTAAGTTTGCGAAAGTCCACACAAAGTCTCATACTACCATTAGGTTTAGAAACCAGTACGACAGGGCTGGCATACGGGGATTCACATTCTTCAATTATACCGTCAGACAAGAGAGTGTCCAATTCTTTTTTTAGCAATTCCTTTTTCGCAGGATTCATGCGATAAGGTGGTTCTGCAACCGGTGGATTATTTCCAGTATTTATACGGTGTTCACAAAACGGCGTTGGTTCTCCCCCTGGTTCGAAGCAACTCTTGTACTCTTGTAGTACGCTGTTTAACTGGTCACGTTGTTCTTTTGTTAGATGCCTACCCTCGTCACTTCGAAGATTTATATTAGACGATGTTTTAGGAGCTTGACTGGAACTGGACATTTCAGGAATCTTTTCTTTTGATTCGGCAACAAAGCAATTTTCATTGTTGGGAGGTACCTTGTAAAAAGAATACTGGATCTGAGGTTTTTCACAAAAATGCCATTTACCATTGGGAACATCAAGAACAATTCCAGCAGACTGGAGAAAATCTGTCCCTAGGAGTGTTCTGTTTCCCTTTGCTTCCAGTAAAACAATTAATTCTGTCGGTATCACCTTACCTTCGACCTCAAGATTTACAATCGCAGTCAAGGCAGCTACGTTTCTCTGTGTTCCATCAGCGAGTGTCAAAGAAAACGTCTTGGATTCAAATTTTACTTTTTTGCTTTGTAGCATATGGAACAACTTTTCTCCAGCAATAGAGTGAGATGCACCAGTATCGGCACATACAGCAGATTCTACTCCACAAATTTTGAGAACAATCAAACTCTTAGGCGATATTACAGATTCAAGAGTAAATAAATCCATTCTGTTTACAGACGCTTTAACTTCACTTTTAGAAGCTGAGCAGGTAGGACACTTAGATTGTATATAACCCGGTGTTCCACATCCATAACATTGGACAGCTCTTCTTTCTGGGATAGAGTTTGTCTTCCTGGAGAATACATTTCTCGCTGTCTTTTCCTGTTTGTCTTCTCTTGATATGGTAGGGAACTTAGACCTTCTCTCTGTTACTGCGAAGTCACTTCTAAAATTTTGTTTGTTATGTGAAGTTGACAGTTTCTTAGAACCTTGGCGGTTATTTTCATAGGAATCCAATTTCTCTGCTAGTTCTAAAGGCTGGTTCCAATTGGCCCATGAATCAAGAAAATGTTCCTTAAGATCAGGTGGGGCTTTTTTCTTAATTTGGTCGCTAATGATTAGACTTTTAAGCTGTTCAAAGTCTTTAATGTTAAGTTCTGTGATCCAACCCTCAAAATATGCTGATATTTCAAAGTAGAAATCTCTCCAAGTTGTATCTGGGCTCTTCTTATGTTGAGAAAATAATTGTCGGAAACGATCCGCAGTTAATCGGTATCGTTTAAGAAGCATTTCTTTAACTTTACGGTAATTTTGTGAATCTTCCTCGTCTTCTCTCGCAATAAGCTGTACTATTTCAATAGGCAATGAGCTTATCAAATAAGGAATCCATTTTGATTCTGGAATGCTTAAGAATCTTAATTGACGTTCAAATATTGTCAAATAGAGCCCTATTTCATCTTCTTTTGGGTTAAATCTTGGGACAACTTTTGTAATATCCATTCTATGCTGATCAGTTTCTTGAACTGTCTCCTTTTGAGAAATTGTTTGCATTTCAAGTTGAATTTTCAATTTTTCTAACTCAAAAGCACGTTCCCTTTCGACGCGTTCAGCTTCGACAGCTTTTTCCTCTTCTGCTTTCTTTTGTATAAAAGCAAGACGAGTTTTACAGAAATTAGTATCATATGATGTACTTTTAGTGATGAGGTCTTTTATTCTTAAGAACGTCATATCGCTTCTCACTTCGATTCCAAGATCCATTGCTAGAGCTTTTAGATCCTCTATTGTGCACTGAGCCAGGAAAGCCATGGTCTGAATGAATCAAAGTGGAACCAGAGAAGGAGTATAAATGAGTTCTTATCTTGAGGCAACCAAATGCCTTAAATTATTATAAGTTCTTTTACAGTGCAGTCAATTGCATAAATATAATTGATAAGCAAAAATTTATACATTTACTCTCAGTACAAAAATGTATTTACACTTAAGCAAATTTTCACTTCCTATCGTGAATCAATTGCAAGAAAAAAAATGATGCCAAATACTTTATAGAGTAAAAAAAAAACATATGTATATAAACATTCATTTGACCAGACAAAATATAATTAAAAGTTTTCACTGAATATCAAGGAAAAGTTATAACTTATAATTTACTACAATAAAATAACAATGCAATTTCAAGTTTTATCATTTAGAAAGTAATGAAATTTGCCTGTATTTAAATAAGATTTCAACTAAGTTTCATATTTCTTGCACTAAAATTATAAATGACATAATAATACCATACAGAAATAATATTAAAACGCTATATTTATGCAATAAAATACAACAATGAAATATTTGAAATTAAAAAGAAATAAAACTCTTCTATTCAAAATGTTAGAAATCCCTCTGAAAACACATATAATCAAAAATAAAATTACACAATAGCTGAATATGTATTAGTATTTTTCTTCTAAAAACAAAACTCAGCAACACTTCTTTGAACATATATGATTAGTTTCAATTTAATATGACTGGTATACTCAATTCACAAATTAAAAGAATGCTTTTTATTTCCGGTGAACACTTTCAAAGTTTTAATCTACTTAAAAATTCATTTGCTCGTAAAAGAAGAGAGAGAGAGAAAGCAGAAATAATTTCACCAGCCACTTCCGGTCGGAAATATTTAATGAAAACACTGGTTCTTTCTACTTTTATAAACGCTATTAAATAAGCATCAATACTATTTATACTAACTCTTCAACAACAAATATTCATAATTTCATATACATCAGGATTGACGTTGATACGATATAAAATTTTATAAAGTAAACTAAAAAATTAATTGAAGGAAAAAAATGTTTTTTTTTCCTCTTACAAATTGCTTATGAATACGATATTAAACAAAGCTTGCTTATGAATACGATATTAAACAAAGCATAAATAATATTTATAATAATTCTTCAGTACTCATTCACAATTCAATACGCGTCAGGATTGACGACAATAAAATGAAAAGTTACTTACACTCTTCGCTAAGAAACTAACTTCGGTTGAAGATTTATCACCAAACAAAACACAGCTTCGGGATGAAGGTTTATATGCATCAATTCCAGGACGGAAATAGCATAGAATTCAGGATTGAATTGCGAAAATTACAGGATGAATTTGCAATAATAACCTGAAAAGGAAAGCGAGCCTCTGCTCTGGAGTCTAAACATGGATGTTTACAGTGGGGTGAAAAACCGTTCGGGCCGCTCGTTGGGGAACCATTTTTTGTAGCCGTAAACAAGACTAGTTACCATTGGGCGCCAAAAGCTATTCCTGCTAGGGAAAAACAGAACTCTTAAAGGAAGAAGCTAAATTTACATAAATCTTTTTAATAAACATTAAAGGACATAACACACAAATCACAATACACTGACATACGATTAATACAAACAATTAGTTAAAAATATAGTAATAGGGGGAAAACATCATGTTTACTCCATGACTCCAGAACACAGACTGAAGTTTTGGGAAGTGACCGCTAGGGGGCGAGCTGGAAAAGTTGTCCTGTTACAATGTTTAAAAAAAACTTTTTAAAATATTGAAGCATGCGTAATCTAATAGTCATATGTTTGTTTAAAATCCACTTAAGTTGGTTTTTCAAGAAAAAAATTAAAACACTAATGAATTCGACAATAAAAAAACAATCGTTTTTCTTAATTTTGGTGATTTCAAAATATTAATGTTCTCACATCATAACTAGAAATTGGTGATAGTTGATTTCGATTTTACTATGCGTATATTAAGTCATTAACACCTTTATTTAATTACAAAATTAAAACTAAATATTCAAGTAAACTAAAACTTAAACTAAAAAATTCAGTTCCGTTAAATACGGGGATTTCAGTACTTTTCACGTGAAGGTGAAGAATGTAAGTTACATTGAATGTGAGTTACAATCAATAATGTTTTGATAAATTTCTTATATTAATTGTGATTACTTAATAAAAATTAACTAAAATAACATTTTTAAACAGTAATTGACTTTAATTTTTTAAATTACTTGTTTTCAAGAGAAAATATACAGTATCAATATTGTACCAATATAGGACAAATGCTCTTATTTTCAAATATATTATTATAACGGTTTCGAAAAATTTCTTTATTCTAGAAAATAAAAGTCTTTTATATTTAAATTTTAAAAAATAAATAAATAAAAATTTGAACATGAAAAGTATTTTATTTCTAAATTTAAAAAGTCATTGCTATTAAAAGTCATATAGATAGACCAGATACCAAAAATAAGCTTTTAATTACAAGTTTAAAATTTCGAAGTATTTGTAACTTCAAAAAACTACATTTTTTTCATTTAGGCAATGTAGAAATAAGTTACTTTACAATCAATAAACGAAAGACAAATTATTTCTTCCAAATATTTTTTTCAAATATTGATGGAAATAAGAACAATAAATCAAGACATTGTCTCTCATCTATTCGAATTCCATTCTTTCCTAAAAATGATCTCTTACATCTTCGCTTTCACTTTCCTTTCACGACATCAGAATGATTTAAAGCTCAAATTAAGCCTGAATCACTCCGATCTTTCGAGATTACCATGTACCAATACATGTCCGATATTTATATCAGTCGAAACTTTTTCGCGTACAAATGACTCGATTTATTTCATTCAAACTCGCCATTTGTGCTCTGCCCTTACTCCAGCACCGCGTGGTGCTTCCTCACTTTCTCTCAAATATTGGAAAAATGCGGTTTCACCAAGACTCTTAACTGCAACCGTGGAGTTGCGGTTTAATTTACATTGTAAAGTAGTTTGTGGCGAGCACTATATTATCCAACAAGCTCTTTTCTTCGAGTTAAGTCACTTCCCAACACGCCCAGTCATCGGTTTTTCTAGAAGTACCGGAGTTCTCCAACTCCTTGGAACTACACTAATAGGAATTATTAATTTTTCTTGAAGAATATTCTTCGGGCAAATTGATGTCAGATAGTGGTATTGTTTTATCGGTGATCGATATGTGAAGGTTTTGAGGCGCCTTCAGATCGATGTACCCTCATCTACTCTACCTTACGTGTTATTGTTATTTTATCAGCTCGCATTAGAGCTTAATAAAGCTCGTCGTAGCTCTAGATGTCGAATTCATTCTGTATAGCCACACATTAACATATCGATGTTTGCTATTATCATTTTTTTTATTTCGATATGTGGGAGTGTTTCTATTGATATGGTTTTTCTTAAATTGATCGAGATATTCTTCTATTGTTGTCTATTCTAAACTCCGCCTCCGTGTTTACTGATTAATCGATAATGTTAATAGAAAAATTTTGCAAAATATTAGGGCTTTTGTTTGATTTTCCGTTTTTGAGTTAGTTAACATGTTTCTTATTAAACTCTGGTAACTTATTTTTTAGCTTTTGGAATTCAATTATAATGATATGGTCATTTTTTTACATACATTGTTGATTTAAAAGTAAATAATCTAATATTTTGTTAAAGAGAATTCGTACAATATATTTAGAATTTTAATCAATTTAGCCCAAACAAATAAATAAAAAAATTCATGCACAAAATTTGTATTTTGGATATTCGCTTAGTTTTGATTTATTTTTCCTGATTTCTTTATGCTGTTAAAAAATATTTCTACTAGTACAGAAAATTGTGTATCTTCTTGTGTTAATTCTAAAATATTTTAAAAAATCGTTTGATCTTCCAAAATTTGTATAAATATACTTCAGAGAAGAGGGATGAGTTCAAAGTAGCTTTTTAAATTTTAAGATTAAATGAATCAAAAATGTATTGAGTTGAGAAAAATTGTCCTCGATAACTCCAAAAAGTAATACTGTACAAAACTAACTTTCAAATCATTTGGAAAACCAAAAACTTGACTTCCTACTAATACTAATTTATTCATGGACTAATTTTTTTTCTATAATTTAACATTTTTTTTAAAAATTATTTTATTCTCAACAATAGATTTGAAAATTTAATGCAATTTTATCATTTAATAAAGATTTCCTCTTTAAAGATTTTTTAATTTAATTAATAATTAAATGGAATTATAAAAATTTTCCTCAAAAACTTCTAAAATTTAATACTGCACAAAAATAAATTTCATATCATTTGAAAGATTATAAACCTACCGTTTTAATTATACTAATTTATTCATAATTTTTTTTCTAGATTTTAATTATTAAAAAATATTTTTATGAATTAAATTTTCAATACTGATAAGGATACATATAAAAACTCAAAGCGCGAGATCAAAGAAATTTATTGGAATATTTTTTTTTGTTCTAAGTATTTGAAACAGGGAATAACAGCCATTGTAGCTATAAATCCCAATACCTTACTTTTTTCAAATTCAAATTCACTGGAATATTTTACATTGTTTGTGCCACACATGGAAATAAATATCTGACTGGTTTCAAATAGCTTTCAATATTTAGTTTTCAATTAAAAGTGAAAAAGCAAATTCGTACAAATAAGTCATTGAGAAAACATTTAATGTTTTATTGTCAGTTAGAGAATTACAGGTTATTGTTGTCGAATATTTATCCAAAATTCGACCAATGTATTGTTTAAAATATATATTTTAATGTCTGGTCTTATAATAGCTAAATTAACGAATCTTTATATATACAGTCTGATTCAAAAGATTTTCTGATTTATTGGTTTTTGTTTTAGAAAAGCGCTAATAAAAACAAACGAGAAGGTTGTTTCAAAGGCAACAGGATGGTACCTACTTTCTACATATTTTGCTACTTTCTACATATTATTCTTCTTTCTACATATACATTAACATAATTATGTGATAAACGCTCTCCTTGGCAACTATCTTCTTCCAATGAGAAGAAACAATATAATTATTCTATTTTTTGCAAACTACGAAATTAAAAAAGTATATTCGTTGCATAGCTCAAATAGAAAAAGGATAAAACCAAAGGTGTAAATTAGTTTTCTGAAAAAATTTATCGTTGTGCAATTTAGACATCATTCATACTACTCTCCAGCTTGGGGTGGAATCGTTTGACAAAAAAAAAATCACGGAATATAAATGAATGGAAAATTCCTTTGGTAATTAGGCAATTAATAAATTATCCGAAACACACAGCGAGAATCAGGGAAGGAAATAATGGCTAATTAAAGGACGAATTGAAAAAAAGTTCCTTCGAATCCAAACTAATAATTAATGTATTTCCCAGAAAAGTATTTACTAAGATATCGCTGTTCAATGCTTTGAAAGATTTTTTTTCTATATTTCTATTTTAATACAATAAAAATATGTTTGTATAGAATAGTATAAAAATGTTACTAATGTGATTCATAGAAATTGAAAAACTGAATAGCGTGAAATATCAACATTTATTTTCATGAATGATATATATGTATATATATATATATATATATATATATTTTAGGATATATATAAAAAAGGTTTAAAAAATAAATGAGATTGTTATATGTCCGTAATGAAATTAAGAATTGTTTTTAAACGCTTTTAGGATAAATTTCTGCTAAATATTTAATAGATATTAGAAATCTAATTAAATAGTTAAAGAATTCTTGAGAATAAGATTAAAACATATTTATGTATTATCATTCGGTATATTTATATCTCATCAAGCAGTATATTTCTGCATTATACATACGTCACTGTAAAAGATCAAAATAAGGGAATATCAATTTTCTCCTCCTGGGAATATATGTAGAGGTATATCCGATGAATACAATATATTATTCATCAAAATGGTGACTACCTGAATGCTGACTTTCTTCAAAATGGTGATTACTTAAATGCCGACTTTCACCTGCTGAAAGTCAACCGTTGCCAGATATCGATTTTTCATTGTAATAAATTAAAAAATGTATTAAAATTTTTAAATCTTTTTTAGAGTTATAATTTATTTTGAATAAAATGTCTTTATCTCTTATAATTTTAAAATAAACTAAAAATTTTCCATTTATTATAACATTTGAGAACCTTTTTTTTCTTTTTGAAGTTATTAATTATTTCAGTTTGGCTGTTTAAAATTATAAACATTATATTTGTTTCATCCCTTTTATACAATTTATGCGAAAACAAATTTCAGCAAAATTTTAAAATCAAAGGATGTTGTCTTTTAACTATCTTAAAAATTATTACAATATAGGCGGGGAGATTTCAATCATAATGTAAGTAATATAGAATTAATTTAAAAGTGTAAAAGGTGTGAATTTTATGCTTAAACTTAAAAATAGATTAAAGAGAATAGTAATGCTGAAAATGTATTATAATGATAATGCATTGTCAGTGGTCTGATGGGTTAAGAAATAAATGAGGAAATATGAATTATAAGAATGTACTATATTGATAATGCATCCATAGTGGCATGATAGATTACGATATGAATGAGCAAATATGAATCATGAGAAAATATAATGATAATGCATACTCAGTTGTCTAATGGGTTACGAAAAGAATGAACATGAATTATGTAAAAATATCAGAATGATAATGGATTGTCAGTAGTCTAATGGGTTAAGATATAAGTGAGGAAAATATGAATTATAAGAATGTACTATATTGGTAATGCATCCGCAGTGATAGGATAGGTTACGATAAAAATGAGGAAATGTGAATCATGAAAAACTATAATGATAAAACATACACAGTTGTCTAATGGGTTATGGTATGAATTAGGATATATGATTCGTATTAAAGTAAAAAATTCTGTCTTCTGTTTATAATCACAACTAGCTCCATTGAGAAGCTGGTATTCTTGATTGTGTTAGAAAAACTTTAACTCGATGCTAAGGATTTTGTATTTATAGGTGAAATATAAATTTCGTTTACTTTTAACATAAAATCTTCAAAAATCATAATTTTCCATTGTATCTATGCCAGAATTTTATGTTAAATAATTCAATGTGGATTTAGAGCTGAGAATATCGCAGTTTTCTCCTTTTCCTAAGGGTTCTTGCCTCATAGATATACTAAATTAGAAAGTAGCAGTTTTTTATAGAGAACTTGCTTAGAATCTATTTCACAAAATAGTATTTAAAGAAATATATATCTACAATTTTAATTTCAATATATTCATTTTTATGAAACATTTTTTGTTAAAATGTGTTTATTTTTATTTTATGTAAAAATATATTGCAGATTACATACTAAATATATTATCTAAAATGTTAAAATAGAAGTAAAATTTGTATATAAAAATAAAAATCAAGCAAACTTTTAAACACTTTTTTAACTAAAAATAATTATTATTTCTTTCGTCTACTGGTCTGTTCAGATACGAAACATTTAATAATATACTTAACTTATATAAATATCTAGTTAATTCGTATAAATAAGAAATACAAATGATAATTAGTTGGTCATATTTTTTGGGGGGAGTTTAAGCATTGAAGTACACCATTGTAGGCTGTAAAGATAATTTTTTTACAAATTTTTAAAAAGTTAAATGATTTTTTTTGTTTATGTAAGTTTACATATTTGAATTTAATTAATTTGGTTTCAAGTACCATAATTTAATTTTGTTAAAAGTGTATTAATCCCTAACATAAAATCCCACTTGTTTTCTAAAAGCTCCGAATTCTACATAAGACTTAATATTGTAAACATTTAAAGTCATCACCACAAAAAAATGACCATCAAAAACTCAATGGTCTGTTTTTTTTTTAACTTTTAAATTTAAGCATTTAATTTTTTAATTTTATTTCTTAAACTTTTAAAATGTTTAATATATAATTTTTAATGTATTATATTTTACTAACTTATTACTTAATGCACTATATTTTACAAACTTATAATAATATGTTTTAAATATTTTCTTAAACTTTTAAAAATTTTAATATATAATTTTTAATGTATTATATTTTCCTAACTTATTATTTCATATATTATATTTTATTAACTTATAATAATGTTTTAAAAAAATTCTTAAACTTTTAACTTTTTAAATATATAATTTTTTATATATTATATTTTATTAACTTATTATCTCATGAATTATATTTTACTAACTTATTATTTCATGTATTATATTTTACTAACTTATGATAACTTTTTAAAAAACTTTTTCTTAAACTTGTAAAATTTTTAATACATAATTTGTAATGTATTATATTTTACTAACTTATTATTCATTTTAAATTTCCTATCTCAATCTACGATTATTTTAGCATGAATTATCGTTTGTTAATTTCTTCTATGTTTGCGTTATTGAATTGTACTCGGCTGTTATTTTCAAAACAATTGCCTCTCAGAAATTTCGAAAAGTTCCCAAACCTCTTTCCCGCGAGCTTGTATTTCAAATGTCACCGTTGCTTTTCGCTCTAATAAGCTTTTCAAAGAATCGGGGAGAATTAGAGAAACTTTGTCGAAAGTCCTTCAATTCCAAGAGTTTCTTTTTGAAACAAGTTAGTTTCGAACACTCAATCGTGATGTTGAAATTATTCGGAAATGTTTGAAAGAGAACTGTTCTCAAGTTCTCTTCATTTTTCATTAAATGAATTAATGAAATATGTGCATATATAATTGACTGGAAACTTTAATTTTCGAATTTTTCTCTTTGAAACTGTCATTATCGAGTGTTCGAATTTGTTTAAATGCAATTATTTCACCTGTTATAAAATAAATGTACCAATTTCGGTAACTGGATTTTGCGGATATTCAAATGCCTAATGGTTAGTTTGATGATATCATCCGTATAAGACTGTGTAATTGTAAAACTGTAATGTGCCAAAACTGTGTAATTCCCGAAAAGAGGATTCATTAAGTAACTATTTTTATTTTATTAATTTCATTTTATAGCTTTAAAGTACTTTGGGGGTTTGCTTTTATCATGCAGTAGCCAAAGTGTTAACAAATAAAAAAAACTTAATGCACGTAATTACCTCAAATTTTTCTCATATTTTCTTTAATAAATGTAATTTTGTATTATTAATTGAAATTTCCTTACTTATTGGCTAATGAAAATAAAGAAAACGTCTATTAGAGTGAAATCTTTTAAAATTAATAATTGATAAGGCATAATAACCAGAATAAGAATATGGGTTTTGAAAGGCTTTTTTTCAAACAATTTAAAATGGATATAAATTAAAATTGCATTTATAAAATCACATAACAATTAAATCAGTGTTGAGTAATCGTTTGTTGGTTGGTTGATTTTGGGGTTTTGGTACAAGGGTCATTCTTGACCATACTGCGCCATCCATATAAGATTGAGATTTGTTGATGTTTGAAACTTCATATAAAATCAAGTATTACTATTTATAATCTAATATAAAATAGCTAAAAAACGAAAACACATTATGGCTATTTTAAATTAAAAATTAAAAATTGGAAAAAGTTTAACCCCTTAACTGGTTTATTTTCCTAACTATCTAATAAGATGACACCTTCTGTTTTGGGAATATTTTCTTATTTTGATTGAAATGGAAATCCATGGAATACTTGACTTATCTACGTATTCGAAGTCATTTTAATATTGAATTATAATTGTTATGAATGATTTATTTTTTTGTTTACAACTATAGAAATTCGATAAATCGATGCACGTACGGCGTACGGGCAAATCTGTTAAGGGGTTAAGTTAAATATAAGGTAAAATACGTGTAGCCATTAAATAATTAAAAATGTTTGAATGATAATATTTTCTGCATCTGGGTAATTTTTTTCAGCACCAGTTACATCATTTAATTAACAAAAAAAACTGTGTCGATGGGAGTCACAAAATGGACATTCAATCAAAATACGATAAACTGTCAATTCACTGTAGCTTGAGAAGCACACAAGTGCTCTTTCTTCAAAAAGTGAGTAATTGGAGGTAATCTGAGTATGCCTACCTGGCAGAATAGATAACTTTACGTCAGTTCCCCACATTATTAAAATTGGCCAAATACCAATAACAGATTTAATAAAATGCAGTTTATTCTACAGATCGTATGCCTCTTGCCATAGAGAAGAAATTACCATGGTAAATCAGTTATCGCATTTGCTTGTGAAAAATTTGTGCAGATTGATGGATAATAAACATCTTGAGGGATTTAGTTATAGACTTGTTTAGACGTTTAACGTGTGAACAAAATTTTATTCATTTGGTTCTTTTTATTTTATATAAATCGTATCAATTGATATTCAACAAAAAACTGTAAAAAAGAATTCTTCTGATTTAAAATTTGATTACGAATTTTGCATTAAGGTCACATTAAATTTTATGATTTTATCTCAAAGCGTATATACTGTTACGATTTTAGCGTAGCGGGCTTGGATTGAATGGACTTTACTTGAGGACAGCACAAACAAATTTATTTACAGCTATTTACAAGTATTTAGAGGATGACAAGATAGAGTAAAACTTCAGATAAAAACAATCCATCAGTCAACAGTCACAGTGTAAATAGAAGTCTTACACACGATAAAAACAGACTACAAAACAGCTATCGTAAAGCACAGTAAACAGTAAGTCACAGCTAGCTCAATAATACAACGTTAACAGAAAACGTAAACGCAACTCAGTAATCCGCTAGTCCAGCGAGACGCTTCTCTACGATAGGGGAAAAACTCTCAACTAACTATCTCGCTCCGGCAATCCGTCCCTTATGTAGCCGAGCCAGCTAGCGCCCAAAAGCACGGGGAAGCAACGCGGCGTTTCACGTAAGGTCCAGCGGTTACCAGACTATTCCTTTCGCCAAACCAACCCAGCTGGCACAAAATCCTCCTCAAACGTCGCCAACTTCGGCATACTTCCGCGGCGCTTGCCCACTTGTAACAATACATAGTTCTTTGTAACACGTAAAATAGTGATCAGAAGAACATAATTTCAAAAATTCATTTTCTAGTCTAGGAGAGGTTTGAAGCGTTGAGATTCGCCAAAATCTTATATTCCATTTTTTTTTTTTTCAAGATTGCAATTATTTCTTTTCGTACATGAAAAATTAAAAGCATCTTTCGTATGGTGCATTGGAGGTTAGGCTACATATTTAAATACTTTAGTACAGTTGCATACTTTCCGTGAAGAAGCTTCATTAAGTAATTATTATTTTCATTTTGCTCTCTAAGAACTTCATTTTATTGATGATATAACCATAATATGCATTTACAAAAGATGTCGAAATATTCTTTTCAAGAAACATATAAATTTACAATAATTATTTCATTAATTTCGACTTTTCCCATAATTTTAATAATGAAACTTTAAATATTAATTATTATTTTCCTTTTTCAATTCCTACTATTAGCTCACACTCTGCCTATATATATGTTCTCATTCTCAGTCGTTAATAAAATGCTTTTTATTCATCCAATTAAGTTCAAACACATATTTTTAAACTTGCAGTGGATGACACTTGATATTAATACAGTTTATATCAAATATTAATTCATTATTTTTTTATTAATAAGTTAAAAACTAATTTTCTCACATGTATAGTAAGTAGTTCTTTGTAGTAGCTGTATTATTATATCGGGATAGCCTAGTCGGTAGAGTGTTCGATTCGCATCCCTTGTGCTGCGAGTTCGTACCTGGTCGCAAAGATCTCCATGTTGAGAGTTATATCTTTGAGGAGCTGAGCCAAAGGTGACCGTTGTCCGTGTGCTCATAACAACAATTGTAATATCCTCAAAAGCTGC
This sequence comes from Argiope argentata, assembly GCA_026289955.1. Classification (NCBI taxonomy): domain Eukaryota; kingdom Metazoa; phylum Arthropoda; class Arachnida; order Araneae; family Araneidae; genus Argiope; species Argiope argentata. Next base: position 293,995 of record JAOUZG010031333.1, read on the forward strand.
TGTATTCCTCTTTCCGTTGTAAAGCGGAACACGAGAACAGCAGTTTTAAATATTTAATAAAAGCATAATAAAATTTTTCGCAATAACCTAAGTGGGAATTTATTTTTAAAAAATGTATTTTTTTATAATACTTGTTTTGATTAAAGTTTGGCTGCAGTCATTGTGCTAATGTAATAAATCTATACTTTGTTTATGATGGAAATATTTTTGACATACAATTAATTTAAAGAAGACACTTAAATAATTTCTAAAGATGGAATTGTAAAAAAAAAGTCTATTAAAAGGCGACCAGGGACCTTTAAAATGACTTTTTGCAACTTTAACCTGAGCAATTTGAAATTTTACAGGCATTAAGAGTAACCCTATAGGAGTGGACACACTAAATTTTAACGCATTATATGAATAAATTAATGAGTTAGGGGTGCTAATATATTATAATATTAGCGATAAATAACGTTATTGAAAAATGTTCCAGGCGCTCCAAATTTGTTCGAAAGCGCTCCAATATTTATTAGTACTTAATCTAACCCTTTTGGAACAAAAGTTGGAATTAATTTTTAAGTTTGAGTACGAAAAAACAAAATTAACCAATGTAATAACTCAAAACTACTTAAACTTTTTTAAAAAATCAGTTCTTTCGAGTTATTATATTAGTTAATTTTGATACTTCATACTCAAACTTAAAAATTAATCCCAACTTTTGTTTCAAAAGGGTTAGAGTAAGTACTAATAAATACTGAAGTGCTTTCGAACAAATTTGGAGTGCCTGGAAAATTTTTCAATAACGTTATTTATCACTAATATTATAATATATTAACCCTTTTAACTCATAAATAAATTAATATGATGCTTTAAAATGTTGTTTGTCATCTCCTATAGTGCTACTTTTAATCCCTGTAAAATTTCAAATTGCTTAGGTGAAAGGTGCAAAAAGTCATTTTAAAGGTCCCTGGTCTCCTTAATTTTAAAAAGAATTTCTCATCTTATCATTTACTAGAATCTACATTACACATATTTATTTAATCATCATAACTTTGGGATTGTAATGGGAAAAATAGGACAAAAGCACTCTCTTGCGTGCCATTGTAGTCAGTAATTTCCCCTTAAATAATCCATCCAAGAAATAAAAATATAATTCTTTAAAACCACATAACTTCCAATTTTTACAAATAACCTATAATATCGATAAATTAAAAAATAACTAAATTCAAATACAATATTTCTCTCCATTTTGAAAATTTTTTACAACCATTGTCATATGTGATAACCATTTACATTCCATTATTCCACATATTTAAAAACATCCCGCCGCTGTATAGAGTCTTTTGAAGTACATTTCTCACGATTCTTCACGTTTACTGTCACCCCTCGAGGTCCCAGACGAGAGTCTGATCAATCAATCATTCCGCATTGTCTCTGCCTGCCTCGCAGAAAGGTAGACGCACTGATCCACTTAGCATGCAGTTCGTCAAAAGAAAGACTCATCAGCAACAATGGGTCCCTCATGACAGGTGATTCATCACGCCCTCTCGGATTCTTCTTGATGGTTGCTTCGTATTCGCAGTCCAATCTGTTTCCGACTGCATTAACAAGACAGGAATATAAGTTTTGAAAGACTTCTTGACCAAAATGCAGTGTCACTTCCCACGTCCATCATCCATGTGGTGATGAGTTCTTTCTTAATTATGATAAGTATTCAGCGAGGGCGGTTTCCAATTGTCTTATTATAAGTATTAAAATTAGTAGCTTGGCGATTTAAGTATAAGTTTGTGAGTTCATTGGTTATTTCAAATGATATCACCCAGTTTTGTGGTCGAAGTTTTGAAATTTTTGAGATTTTTTTCTATATTGGCAAGTCTGGTTAGTTGCATTAATATCTGTAACTAGGAAATCCTTTTTCCGTGATCCTTGATATCTTTTGGTGAAAATAACTCGATTCGAATAGGTCATTAAATGTGATTAGCAATACTCTTCACTCCCTCCTTCTCCCATAAACACACACACACACAAAAAAAAGTCCGATCTAATCAAACCAATAGAAATTATAATTAGAACATTTCAAACTCTTTTGAAAAACATTACTGTAACAAAACTCATTATCTTCTCAGAGAGTTTGAAAAAATTTATTTCAAAATTAGAAATAAAGTTTGATTTTCAAAATAATAGGTGAACTTTTTTATCACATCGCTGTAAAATCCTTTATTATGAATAACAAAAACAGAAAATATGAAATTTTATGCTCAACATCAGTTTTAAAGGCTTTCGCAACCCATTTAATCTTGTAATCACACATCTAAGAAAAAAATCAAGAAAAGTACATTATGTATGATCTCTTCATAGTTGAATATATTTGTTTGTGGTATACATAACGCCGTATATATGTATACCCTGGAGTATTTGAATGCGCATCTTCAAATTGTATGTTTGGAATTTTTAATTAGAAATAAGGAATAGCAGGAATTTTCGTAGAAAATATATTATTTATAATCCTTTTTTTCGAAAAAATATTGTAATACAAAAATAATTTTTAATTATTCGTAAACCTTTATCAGCTTTTCAATCATACTATATATTTTTTTGCATTTCATTTCTTCTTTTAATCAATTTGAAAATATTTTAAACACATTTAAAATGCATTATATGTTGACTATAAAGTTCAAATTGCTTTCTTTGTTCTTACAAATATTTAGGCCTGACGTATTTTCTGTTGTAGATTATCGAAATAGGAATATCCGTCATGTTTTTCTGGGATAGGTGGATTTCAGTGTAAGGCATTTGTAATGCGTTTTTTAATTATTGTATTGAAAATTTGACTTCAGAGCTAAGAAATAGAGAGAAAGTTTGAAAATATACACGTTTTGAAATGCTGCTGTGCTTTTTTGAGATATGTATAAAGATATGAAGAAAAAATTATAGATATTATCTTTGAAGAGAAAAATTAAGGCTTCTAAAATAGTATAACTGATGTTTATCGGAATACTGTTCAACAACGGATTCTGAGACGGCCACATTTCGATGATTCCATCTCATTAAGGGACGTTGATGCATTCCTGGTATTCACCTTTAACATCGGATTTTCCCCCATAGAATTTACTTCATTAGTAAATGTAAACATCTCCTCTTTTCGTCTTTCCTTTCACCCCTAGTTCCATGAATTAAACTCTTCCTAACGCATGCGCAAAAGCGTGGAGGGTTTTACAATCCGTTGTCAAGTAGTATTTTGCTAAGAAAATTATTGTAACATAATTGAAAATAATAATTAATTGAAAATTTTAGTAATTTTTTGGTCAAAACAAATGGTCATCAAAAGATTAGATAAAGTCATAAATTATTTTCAAGAAAATTTTAGAAACTGTGAAATCTCCTTTAGATGCTGTGGCAACCCTTAATCTATATTTAAGCTTCAAAGACAAAGGACTAGTTCAACGCATTATTATATATAAATTCATATGCGTTTTAATGTTTTATACAGGTAGATGCTGCATTTTTTTATTTTCGATTAATTCGATTAAATGAAAATTCGAAAATTTGGATGTCTACTTATAGGTTGTTATACTACATGTTCCCAAGAGTCTAACATGATAATGATCTACTAGTCTATTACATTTCTCGAATTAATCCACTAATAATTTATATTATATTATTGAGCTGGTATGTGCTATTTTCAACGCTGTTCTAATTCGCGTTCCTTATTTTTAAAATGTTACAGATACTCACGATTCTCATTTGCTATATTTTCCAGTTCCTTACACTTTCCAAGATAGTTTCTTCTTTCATCCGAACACGAGCCCCAATTAAACCATAACATCCTGCGTCTTACTTAATAATTACTTTTTTCCGGGCCAACAGAAGCACAGACTAATCAATCAGCCCCTCCCCTCCCCCCTCCCCTTTCCGTGCTTACCTTGCAGAAAGGTAGATGCACGGTCCTCCTCCACATGCAATGGGTCAGAAGAAACACTCATCAGCAACAATGGGCCACCCCCTGACAGGTGATTCATCACGCCCTCTCGGATTCCTTCTCGCATGTTGTTCCTCATCCCCGGAATAATCTGTTTCCGCCCGGATTAACAGGATCGGAATATGGTTTCTGAGAGACTTCTTGACCACGGCCACACAAATAGCAACCACCTCACCAGGGACTGGAGTGGTATTATTCCACATTAACGATCGATTAGACTCTTTGTTTGTTTTAATCGGTATTGGATTCAGTGATATTTCTTTTCATCTTTGCAATTAGATTTCTGGAAGAATTGGTTAAGTTAAGAAACTGTGGAATTATTATGTTGTTCTGTATAGTTACATTAGAAGACCCTTTACTTTTTCAATTTATATTAGTTACATTAGAAGACCCTTTACTTGTTCAATTTATATTAGTTACATTAGAAGACCCTTTACTTTTTCAATTTATATTAGTTACATTAGAAGACCCTTTACTTTTTCAATTTATATTAGTTACATTAGAAGACCCGTCCTCTATTTTAATGTTTTTATTTTTTACATTAAAAACCACCACTTTTTTTGCTTTATCTATTTAACATCCTTAAAAGTTGTTTTTCCTCCTTTTATTTACGTTCTTATATAATCTGTAAGTACATATACTCCTCTTGGTCGCTGTATCTGTCCGTCTGTAAACATGACAATTTACAAGTATTTTAAATTGCATTTATGAAAATAGTTATGTAGCTCTTGTCGCTCTATCTGTCCGTCTGTAAATATGATAATTTACAAGTATTTTAAACTGCATTCATGAAAAT
>JAOUZG010031333.1:301909-322999 GCA_026289955.1 Argiope argentata
TATATATATATATATATATATATATATATATATATATATATATATATGTGTGTGTGTGTGTGTGTTGGGATTATTTTATCATTAAGTAATTACATTTAAATATACACTTTCTCCTCACCTTGCATATTGCAACAAATAATATTATTCTTGAAAAGACATAAAGCATTTTACTTTTTAAATCCTATTAATTTTTCCAATGTACAAAAGGTTATTGAAAATAATTTAAGGGAAATTTCAAGAATTATATAAAATAGAAAAAGGACCCTTAAAAATAAAATGTTTTTTTTAACTACATGATATCTACGGAGAAATTTGTAAGCATTAGTTGCATGATATTCGAGAGAATTTTAGGCATACAGGTAAAGTATTAGTATAAAAATCAACTTATAAATTATGTAGATAAATATTATAATAAATTTAAATATTTTTGAAAGCTTTCAAAATATATTATTACTAAAAAACGAATTAAATTTGAATAATTAATCCGAATTAAGCGCATACTAACTTTCATTGAAAAATTATCCTCATCATTAAAATCACTTTTTTTCTGCTTCATTTAAAAATCTCTTGAGCTCTGCTTCATAAGGGGATCGATAAGTTGGATGATACTTCGAAGGCCAAGTTTTAAAGCTATTTTCTAAGCTTTATATAAAGACAGAACACTAAAAAGGATGTGCGGTCACAAAAAATGTCACTCATAAAAAATATTTGAAAAACATCCACTGAAACCGATTGAAAGAATGCATGTGTAGCGAAGTTCTTGAAACAAGAAGCTTTAGTATCAATCCATTCGAATGAACTAAGAATAGAACAGGAGGGATTGAAAGTTCATCCATAGTATTCTGAGATACCGCACCTCCTCAGTTAAAGGTTAAGTTAATTAGATATAACAGAATTTTTAAAAATTTTTCAAAGCAGATATACAACAAATTATCTCACCAAATATATCAATAACATCTTCGAATTCAAACTTATACTTTTTTTAATGTTACAATTTCCGATTTCTTTGCAATCTTTACTTCAATACTTTAGAGGCTTGAATATATAAACTCAAAATTGTAAGAAACTAATATGAAAATTAAAGGAATTCGATGAATAACTGATTAAGATTATTCAATTATTTCATTGCAGACGATTTTGATGTAATAATACAGTTTGGTGGCGATTTTTTTAAAACACACAAATTCAATTGATATTCACATTTTAACTAAAAACGTTTTTTAAATCAGAAGAATTTTGCTTTGAAAATCTTTAAATCAAATATTTTAAAATGGGTTTTAATCCTTAGAAACGCTGGTTTTATCAATAACACATACTTTTTACCGCAGAGTAAATAGAGCCATAGCTTTTGTGTCATAACAGTCCAAATATTCCCATTAAACAAACAGTCATCACATTGGCAACATCAAACAGCGTCAAAACCTTACAATTTATCTCACTCGGGTTTTCGATCGAGCTGGAAAATATGCTCGCCCTGATACCCCTTTGCATCTGTCCATAGTGGGCAATTTATATTGAATTTTATATATAATAACTGAATTAAAGTTATTTTAAAATTAAAACGAATTAAAAAAAGATTCCTCAAGCTGTTGAACTCTTTTAAACGTTTATTACTTATATGTACTTATAAAGTGATAGCCATTTTAATTTGTAATTAATAAATCGAAACATAGATTCCTCAAACTACTAATTTCTTTTAAATTTCTTCCTATTACGAATATTTTCAAAATTACAAGTAATTACAGTATTGTAAACACTTTAGTTACTAATTATTAAGTTATTAGTATTTAGTTAACACTTATCCCTTTGCAGACGCAAAATTGTAAGCCTAATACAAAGATTTGTTTACTGCTATGAAAAATAAATATACATAATTCATTTAAGTCGAATTTATCTGAAAAATTAATTTACTTCTCTTAACCATTATGTAGGCATTTTTAACAATTAAATTTAAAAAAATAATTAATAAAACATCAAAATGATGTGCAATCTTGAATGGTGATTCAGAGACACCATCGGAATGCAAAGGGTTAAATTGTAAAAGTTTCACAGTATTACAGGTATCTTATTGCATAATATATATTACAGGTATTAATATATTATATTAATATCTTATTATTTATTATATATCTTATACTATAATACGAGGAATGGTTGTCAAGTCGAAAACCGCCCCAGAATTAATAAACTCCGGTAAACTTGGGGGTCTGGGGGTTTTGGCCACGAGGAGTCGATTGGCGCCGGTTTTGAAGCGCTACGGTTGAGCAGTTCGGAGTTACAGATAGGATATTTTCAAACTTTATTAGTTCGCCATAATGGCTACTTAAATTTTCAAGTGGTAACGTGCTGCCATCTATATCAATATTCATATATATATTTTTTTCATTTCATGCAGACACGTGATGAAAATTGCACTTTTATATGTTTAATGCGCAATAATAGTTAATTTTTTTTAAGATAATAAGATAATTTTTTCCCTTTTACTCGTAAAGCATGCTTGGAGCTTAAGTTTTAATTTTATCTTATACTATAATACGAGGAATGGTTGCCAAGTCGAAAATCGCCCCACATTTCCGACATTTCAACATTCATCAGAAAAAAATAATTTTATAATTTTTTGTTATCAATTACATTTTATTTCCTATGACTTTTCAAACTTTACCTTTGTATAGAATAGTTCCCTTTCCAAACTCTAACTTTGTTTAGAATAGTTTACAATGGTGCACTTTGACCGGTTATCTTTTCACCAATGGTTTCACAAATTTTCTTCTGGCATGTATTGTTTTGATAAATCACAATTGAAAATTTAAATATTCGAGTTAGCTTCGATACCTGTTTTCTCCGAGCGGAGCTCGGTCACCCGCTGGTAATAAGATAAGATAAGATAGATAATATCTTATTATTTATATTATATTAATATCTTATTAATTATATCACTATCTTATTGCTTATTGCATATATTACAGGTATCTTATTGCATATTTATATAAAAATTGCAAACATTTCAATTACATTGCATATAAAAAATTAAAAACATAGATTTGTCATTTTTTATCTCTTTTTATCATTTCTTTCTAACACTAATAATTATAAAGTCAGTCGTTTTAAATTCAAATGCATTTATAAGTCATCATATATTAAATAGTCATGTCTTTTTGCAGCTAAACAAAATATCCAGACTCGCATATTCCATATACAATGCAAATCCAACTCTTTTTCACGGCCAATCGCGTATCTTTACAATGGCATCAAATTTCCGCAGTCACTATTGCTAATTATATGCTTTGGTGCAACGTAGATTTGAAGCCATTTAAGAATTAGCGAATTGTATGGAACATTTCTAGGGAGAATCGGCTTACGATTGAGATTCGGGGTAATTAGTTAATGCGGCGGCCTTCACATTGGGGTTCAATCAATAGATCGCCGTGCTTTACTAATAGGGAAAGACGGTAATCTGAATTCGCCAAGTCGGAAAGTCTGCAACTGCAATTAATCGAACATGGTACTAGTTACTGGTGATGCTCTGTTTGCTCCTTGCGATAAACTGCACGCATTAACTTAATATGCTTTCTACTGCTAGTCAAATTCTTTTGTTGTCTTGACAGGACTGGCTCTAGAATGGGTTTCTCTCTGTTACACGGTTTGCAATTATGTTCTTTTAGGGAATTATGTTCGATTCGAAATGGAATACTTTGCAAATATTTTCAAATATTTTTGTTTTGAAGTTTGTAATAGTAGTTTGCTTAAAAATCTCAAGTAATTTGAAATTCTTGGTGCATATTTACTGATTATTGAATTTAAAATAATCGGAATAAAATATAGCAGAAAAATTAGCTAGTGGTAAAAAATATATGTCAGCAATTCGACTTAAAATTTTAGAATAAAGCAACAGATTCATTTTGAAATTTTATTGGCTAGTGACAAAAAGTAGATGTCTCTAATTTTACTTAAAACTTTTAAAAAATCAGTCAGATTAGTTTTGAAATTTTAAGTCGTATGATTTGTATGAATGATTTAAAATTTATCAAAAATTGATAACCTGTAAAAACGAAATATTTTAAAACTGATACCTAGAAAAACAGAAACGCTTCGTATTTTGCATAAAATATCTGACTGAATTGTGATTTTTTAAAATCAATGTGTGTGTTTTGGTTGTTTGATATATTCATTCGAAATTTTGTATTTTGGTTCTTATCATTTCGTGTAATACTTTGCCATTTTTTATTTTACAGATATAATTTTATTAAAAAATAGAAACTGATTAAAAATATGCTGATTTCATATACTTTTCCGTTAATATTTTGCCTCCCATTGAAGCATTTAGTGTTTATTATAATTTTTATAATCTATATTAAGCCAAATTTTCTTTCTTTATTCTGCAAGTTACTAGAAAACAGTGCTATGTTACTTTGCTTCATATGCCGTATTCCATTTATTTGTTGCTATCCGTGACTTATCTCAAGAATATCAAATCACAGCAGTTCTCAAGATACTTCCCATTCTAAAATTCACCTCTGATACAATCCTCCACCTACCATTTCCATTGTTGCAGTACTTTATCTTAATGAGATATATCCATTAAATTACATGATCATTTGCCTTTGGACATACCTTATACTTTTTCTCTATTTTATTTTCGTCATAAATCTTTTACCAATTCCAGAAATAAATTCAAAATTTGACAAATAATTTACATCCTAAATTTCATTTCCTATATGTACATGTGAGGTATATTTTTGCATCATTTATCATAATTCCCTTTTCTGTTTTTTATTGTATTATATGTACCAAAGGAAAAAGTTCTGTAATAATAAGAGGCTTATAATCCCATCATATTTCCGTCTATAAAATGTCTATTGCATCATATGAACTTAGCTTTTAGACATATCTAACCATAAAACTTACCAGCATTCTGCTTTCTGTTTATTATCTCGATAACAAAATGTTCTCAAGATACTTCTCATTCTAAAATTCACCTCTGATACAATCCTCCATCTATCATTTCCATCATTGCAGAACTTTATCTTGATGGGGTATATCCATTATAATACATGATCATTGCCTTTGGACATATACGTTTTCTCTTATTTTCATCATAAATCTTTTACCAATTCCAGATATAAATGCAAAATTTGACAAATAATTTCCATCCTAAAATTCATTTCCTATATGTACATGTGGGATATACTTTTGCATCATTTATTAGAAATCAATTTTCCATTTTTTTATTGTATTATATGCACCAAAGCAAAAAGTTCTGTAATAAGAGATTTATAATCCCAGTATTTTTCCGTCTATAAAATGTCTATTGCATCATATGAACGTAGCTTTTAGGCATATTTTAACACAAAACTTATCCGTAATGTGCTTTCCGTTTATTATCTCGAGAACAAAATGAATATCGAATCGCAAGAGCTCTCAAGATACTTCCCATTCAATTCAACTCTAATACAATCCTCCACCTACCATTTCCATCTTTGCAGTACTTTACCTTGATGAGATATACCCATCACATTACATGATTCATTGCCTTTGGACATACCTCATACTTTTTCTCTATTGTATTTTAATCATTAATATTTTACCAATTCCAGAAATAAATGCAAAAATCCACAAATAACTTGCATTCTAAAATTCATTTCCTATATGTACATGTGGGGTATACTTTTGCATCATTTATTAGAATTCAATTTTCTATTTTTTATGTTATTGTATGCACCAAAGGAAGTGCTCTAATAAGAGGCTTATAATCCCATCATATTTCTGTCTCTAAAATGTCTATTGACTCATGTGAACATAGCTTTTAGGCATATCTTAACATAAAACTTATTTGCATTGTGCTTTCCGTAACTTATCTCGAGAACAAAATGAATATCGAATCGCAAGAGCTCTCAAAAAACTTTCCATTAAATTCAACTCTAATACAATCCTCCATATACTATTTCCATCATTGCAGTACTTTATCTTGATGAATTATATCCATTACATTACATGATTCATTGTCTTTGGAAGTGAATTATACTTTTCTCTATAGTATTTTCAAAAACCTTTCAACCAATTTCGAAAATAAATGCAAAATCAGATAAATAATTTCATTCCTAAAATTCATTTCCTATATGTACTTGTGGGATATACTTTTGCATCATTCATTAGAATTCAATTTTCTATTTTTTTATGGAACTGTATGCACCAAAGGAAAAAGTGCTGTAATAAGAGACATATAATTCCAACATATTTCGGTCTATAAAATGTCTATTGCCTCATATGAACTTAGCTTTTAGGCATATCTAACCATAAAACTAATCTGCATTATGTTTTCCATAACTTATCTGGAGAACAAAATGAATATTGAATCGCAACAGTTTTCAAGATAATTCCTACACCCACCTATCATTTACATTGTTGCAGTACTTTATTTTGATGAGATATATCCATTATATTACATGATTTATTGCCAATGGACATACCTTATACTTTTCTCTATTGTATTTTCATTATAAATCTTTTACCAATTCCAAAAATAAATACAAAATTCGACAAATAACTTGCATCCTAAAATTCATCTCCTATATGTGCATGTGGGGTATACTTTTGCATCATTTATAAGGATCCAATTTTCTATTTTTTCTTATTGTATTATATGCTCCAAGAGAAAAAGTGCTCTAATAAGAGGCTTATAATCCCAAAATATTTCCGTCTATGAAATGTTTTTTGCATCATATGAACATAGTTTTTAGGCATATCTTACCATAAAACTAATCTGTATTGTGCTTTCCGTTTATTATCTCTAGAACAAAATTGATATCGAATCTCAAAAGCTCTCAAGATACTCCCCATTCTAAAATTCACCTTTGATACAATCCTCCGCCTATCACTTCCTGAAATTTGTGTTTTATTTTCATTTTCTCAATAGCTTCCTCGACCCTGATGAGTGGACAGATTCCGCTGTAGTGACAGAGGACGTGCCGTTTCATCAGTTTTCTATCAGCGCACAAGGAACCGGGAACTGCATGACATATGTTATCTGTTCATGAATGTTTAATGGGGCTAATAAAAGAGAAAGGTTTCACGGGGAGATATTATGAGAGATATTGTCCCATCGCTCTTTCATTATTCCGGCGAAGTATATCAAAGCAAATTCAGGGGAGAATCGGTTAGTGTTTTGATTTTCTTGAGTGGGCGCATCTGAGAGTGGAGTTGACATTTCTCGCTGTCAGAAATTAATTAAATTTGATTTTCGTCTTTAATAATAATTTTTTTCGTTTGCCGGATGATTAACAGCTGCATGGTTCTGATAGCTAATACGCTCGAAATTGAAAGAATGATTGATGAAAATTGAAAAATAGAAGATAAAAAATGATATTGGAAACTATTTTTAGTTTAAAAAGATTTATCGATACTATTTTATTTTATCAGATAGGCGTATGTGTAGGAATTATTTTAAAAGAACCGTTTTTTATTTAAAAAGAAATATCTAGATTAATCCATCATAAATATAGTAAAAGACCATAAAATAAATATTTTTATTTGTAAACCATTGAAAATAAGCCTAATGAAGAAGCCAAATAGCAAGTGCAGATTACAAAGAGTAGAAAAATATAAAAATTATAAATTAAATAAGTAAAAATAAAAAATGATGATGATGATGACTTGTCCGCTTTACAACGGATAGAGGGGTGCAGTGGCGTTTTAGGGATTAAACCCTTGAGCACCCGAAGGCAGAAGTCCAACTTCTAGCTCATATAAAGCCTTTCAGAAAGAATTTTCAGACGGCCAATGTGTTCCCCTAATTTAACCCTCTTGCGGTTTCCTAGGCTCTTTTGATGCCTGGACACTTTATTTGCGGGAAACTTCAGACACGTTCACAGGTCCATCAAAGGACAAGTGGGGTAAAATGGAAGAACGCGTTGACCATCTGAAGATTCACAGGTCGTTGGAACTAGGCTTAAGGGTGACTCTCACACACTCGCTTGTTCAGCCCCTTTTTATAATGGGGGGGGGGGGCACATCCACACAACTCACAGATAGTACAAAGAAGAACAACCATGTCCTAAGAGGAACACAAACTCGAGAAACCCAGATTACAAGGTTTACGCCCTACTTCTGTGCTAAGCCGCTGGAAAATAAGTAGATAGGCAAATAGAAAGAATATAAGATAACTTATGGACTTTCAATAAAAGATTTTATTGAAAGCTCCAGAAGTTATTGGCTCCTTAATAGATATAAACATTTGATATCATATCAGCTAAAGTTTAATCATTTCATAGTTCCCAAAGTATGATATACTCGTCACGGATGAAAGATTATGTTTATTAATCCAAAATTAGAAAAAAATAGAAATTGATACGAGTTCATCTCATAATACTGATATAGTTTATATTTATTTGCAGGGAGACGTCTTAGTAAATGAACTTTTTATTTGTTTTTAATTAATAAAGCTTACTAGTAATATAAAGTTTAAAAACAGTAAACACAGAAATAATTGTCAGTATATATATTAATATACATTTATGATAAAATAATTCTAGCTCGTCAATTTAAAAATGCTAGCCCCGTTTCTATTTAAATTTATAATTAAATTTTTTTTTGTTCAAAATTAAAATTGGTACTGTAAAAGTGCTGGTTCCCTAAATCCACATAATATTTTTCCATGATAATTTTTCACAAGAATCCAATAATAATTTTTATATTGCATACTTAGTATTATGGATATAATATATTCATATTTTTTCACTAGAAATGTACAATAATATATGTATAATTAAAATATCGCATATCCTATGAACAAAAGAATTATTCAAACGAATATGAAAAAATTGATACATATAATATTGATATGAATCTTAAACCTGAATATTTCTTAAAAGTGCCATATATATAACCATATAATATTTAATAAATTGAATTTTTATGCATACTTTATTTTGCTCTTGAGAATTTTAATGTAATTTAAATGGTTCGAAAACTGTTTTTCGTTATTTTATTCTATAAATGTCTATTACAGTTATAAATATCCATATTTGAGCTTCTAACATTACCATATTCCTGCTATTTATCACCAATATATTCAGCTTTTCGGAATTCACATTTAACGTAGTTTAAAGTTTCCATTTAAATTTTTACTGATATACATTTAATTTCCAGGTAAATTTCATGCATACCCTTTGTTACAAAAGTGCAATATACTCTTATCTGCCTATTCTTGAAACGAAGAATACAATGCTCTGAAATCTCGCTTATTTTTAAATACATCTGTCAATATTTATTCCGATTCTTAGGCCGGAATACTTGTATGTATTTGAATTATTCAGAATTTTAAAATCATTAATCTTAAAATGAGTGAGCAGATAGCCAACCGTATTCAAATTTTAATTCAAGCATACTTAACTATACTTCGTAGGATAAGATTCGAGCATAAAATATTATTCTACCAAAGCAGACCAATTTATTAACTTTTCGAGATTTATTTAAAAAATTGATTTCAAAAATTAGCAGAATAATTTTAATAATATCATGAGATATTTTTGATATTTCATGATACGTTAATTCTACATTACGTTAATTCCATTCTTGACTTTACGTATGCATAATTATTCTATAATTATTCTATTTTGGAAAATTTTTAGTGAATTCGAAATCATCTTAGCAATGTTGAGCATATATAGTATAATTTTTCGTGTTATTAAAATATAGCTGGGAATTTTAAGGTGCTTGTTTATATTTACAGCCCCTCCGCACCCCCACCCAATATCTCACCAAATTTGTAACCCTGCCACCAAATGTGTGATGCAGATTGGCAACCTTTGAGTGATCAGAAAATCACCAAATAAATTTTTTATCTTGGCAATCCTGAAATAATCTAAAAGTTTTCAAGTAAAACCGAGATCTGTAAATACATAAAAGTACTAATTTGTGAAAGAAAACGACTTATAATAAAATAAACGAAGAACAGAAACCGAAAAGAAGTTGGCTAACACAGATAAAATCCTTTCTCTTTTATAAATTGAACCTTTTCAAAAAAGGATATTTGTAGTAGACTTTTTATTCTTCATAATTATTCAGTCTTCATTTATGGCTGCCTTATAAGAAGAATTGTATTTTTAAAATCACATTTAGTATAGTTAATTCATGAAAAATTAATTGCTTAGCATTCAAATTTTCTTACAGAATATATATTAAAATTTTATATTCTGTTGAATATATATACTCAATTCATTAATTGATATGAAAATAACATTTCAATGTTGGAGACAGAATTCTAAAATTACTCTCTAATGAATTCTAATTTATACTGATTTGAATTCTACTTATATTTGTATAAAATTTGTAAAAGCGTTTTTCTTAAATTAATAAATTCTTGAGAAAACAAACAGTATATAAACTTTATTGAAAAAAATAAAATAAAAATTCCAATTCAACATAACTATATAGATTAATTGAACTTTTTTAAAAATTTCTTTATTCCATTATAACTTTTAAAAGTAGCAAACACAGAAATAATTACCAGTAAATAAATTAGTGTGTGTATGATAAAATAATGTACACTCGAATGACTCTTCTATATAAGAGAGACAAAAGTTTTCAGGGGAAAATAATGGGGAATTGTTTATTAATTTATTTTTCCTGAAAGACTTTGATTTATAATGTATAAAAAATCGAATTCATTATTTAGAAATTACTTTCAACATATTTTCTAAAGAATAATACAAGTTGAAAGGAAAGAAAACAAAAAAGCCATGATAGTGTCTTCTTTAAGAACAGTATTATAAAAGAAATTGTTTATTATTTATAAGAAATATATATATTTCCTTACTAATTTGTCCTTTGTTACAAAAATTTTCAATTTAGAGAACAAAAAAATATAGGGAATAATATAATAATCATAAGAAATACAGGAATCTATAAACTTCACAATGCAATAATTCTGTGGAAGGAGTTTTTTTTTCTTGATAATATCACAACTAGATTATAAAGAATAAATTTCAAAAAAAATGGAACCTACGATATAATTATATTGCGATGTTTCGGTAAAAATTTTCATATTTATTTTTATTATTTTACACAAGAACGTTGTTCAAAATACTTGAAAATTTTAGTTTTTTAATATATATAAGTGTAAAAGTATGTTTGCTCTGTTGTAAAAAAGAAAAAAAAACGACTGAAATAATTTTTAAACTGAAATAAATTTCTTGGATACAAATGTATAAAAATAAAAAATGAAGTCAGCAAATCTTCGTCTTTTAAAATGTAATATTATTTTTTTTTCAAATAACATTTTATTTTAAAAATACTTAACATCAAAACTCACCTAGGTATTCTTCTTCTTACTTCAAATTTTTTAATATCTAAAAAAAATCTTAAACATACTACAACATTTGATCTTTATTAATTGAAATACGAATGAAATAAAAAGAAATTCTACTTACCCAAAACTATCTCCACAGACAGAAGCTGGAACACTTAACTTTTATATATAAGAATAAAATAAACCATTGGACGGAAAATGTAAACAATGCCAAAGAAACTTTGAAATGCCAGAAGGTTATTAATGCACGCTATGTTTTTTTTTTCTTTTTTGTTCTTTCTTTATAACTAAATAAAGGAAAGAAGAAATCCCTAGTTAATGATGTGTTCAATAAAGGATTAAAAAAGAAGCACGTTCCAAGAAAACATACTCACACACACACAAAAAAAAAGAACGAATAAAATAAAACAATGGCGAAGTAACAACTCCGGCAATAATCTAACTTACCTAAATAATGTAAAAGATAAAAAAAACTAAAAGTGCGAGCCACCGCTTTATCCAACTAGAAGAGAGGAAAAAAAACATGTAAGGGGGAAAGAAAACTTCAGCAACGCATCGTCTTTCTCCGTAAGCCTGGAAGCCTTCTGCTCTTACGAGTCTGGATCTCCAGTGAGTTGTCCCTTTACGGGGTGTGACGGTTTCGTTACCCAAAACAAATAATTAGCGGACGTAGGGCATTCCTTGGGGACCGACTGAAGAGTGCATACAATCATCGTATTTGTTTTTCAGAGAAGATGGAGAAAAAAACCCAGCGAAACATAATCTTGAAAAAGGCACCAATATAACTTTGTATTCTTGATTATTGTTTTACGTTCACGAATAAAGGATGATGCATACTTCTTTTAGAAGTCATTCAGGCTTTTGGTCCTTTTATGACTTGTTATTATTTTTTTTAGATGTGAAATATAAAAGGTGAAAACATTGTAATAGTCAAGAGATTCAAACTTGAGATGGTCAGGAGTTTCCACAATTCAGAAGTTTCGGAAAACATGCTTTAGAAAGTATGACTGTTTGCGAATACAATATCTGATAAAAAATTTAAGATAAGAGGATGGAATTTTTATATTGTACCACGCTTCGGGAATTGTGTAGTATGAGAGTTGATAAAGCAATATCTCAAAAATCGCAAGATGTTTATTTACAGAAATTTCTACAAGATGCCGGAAATTACAGCAGTTATGAGCCACAACTAAGCAGCTCCCATTCAGCTAATACAAAAGCAAATATCTTTCAAACACAGAAATCTTTAATACCTCAGACAGATAACAACTTTTGTGCACTAAATTAACACTCAAGTCTTCACTACTCTCTAATTATGAAGGTCAATTGGGCGGGGGGGGGTATTTATACCTCACTTGATGTGAAAATCTGGGACTTCCACAAGGTTTTGGAAGGTTCTAGACTATCTCTCTTAGTAATGTTCCGAGAGCTTAAGTGGAAGAATTTTCCAAAACTATTTATTTTTTTCCAAATTTCGCCTAGTTGCCAAGAATCTCGTCAAATAGTAAACAAGAATCTTAAAATCACGTTTTTACGTAAAATACGCCTAAATTGCGTGACTTTGGCCCCGGAATCTGAATAATTTAGAATTGTCAAGATATTTCAAGGCAAATCGAAATATTTACATAAATATTTACAAAGTTTGTTACAATGTGTAGTTTATCCTTGACAAGCAAAAATCTATATAATGGAAATTTAGTTTCCTAATTGTCCCAATGAAACTGAACAAGATTACTGCAAAAAGTATAGCACTAGATAGATACAATTTGGTGCAAAGTAACGATATCACGTGTTAAAGCAAATAAGTCTTAAGGCATGATCTTCTAACAGATTGTGTGTTTGCATGAAGGCAATCACTAATTCTGAAAAACAATGTTTTAAATTCACATTTTATAGATAGTATTCTGTGTTTAACAATGTTTAATACAATAGTATTCTGTGTTAAATTTTGAGGAAAATCCATCAAAGGCTAGATTATTTGTCTATACATTCACAAGCATGCGAATACTTAAACTCAAACACGCAACATTTAAAAAAGAAATTAAATTTAGTTGAGCGGCTGAAATTATACGACTATAGAAAATTTGATTTTGATTGGCTAAGAATAATCATCTTCATTTAATTTTCTTTGTTCTTTTGATATACTATGAAACGTTGAAGTTTATTGTGGGAAACTGATTACTCTTCATAATAATTGATAAAATATCAAATTAATTATCAGCTTATCTTACATAACCACTTATTACGCAATCTCATTCCCCTGCCATTACTCTATTCCTTTATTATGTCAGGAGGTTAAGAACTTTTGAGTTAATGCACTCTATTATACTCCTTTCAAATCCGAAAGTACAAATTGAATAAGAATCAGATTATTTATGGCCTTCACAGCTTTATCCAAGTACCACAGTGTTTAGGAGGCGTATTCAGGAGAAAGCTTTACTTAGGAGAATATGAGTAAAATCACAGAAAACTTCTTTTTTTGGATATAAATTTATACAAATTTTCACAAATGGCGTTTAATATAAAATCGTCTTTAAATATAAAATAAAAAATGCTGGAATAGCAGAGTTTTTGAAAATTAAATCTTATAGGGACTCTGTGTTCCGAAATTATTTCAGTAATTCTAAGACATTTTTGTTCGACACTTTTGTTTAATTTCTGTTACTTTTTAACTAAGCGTAATAAATCAAATATAAACATTGAATATATCTATGCTTTCAGCAAACTATTTTTTTACATATTTTATTTATTTATTTAGAATTTCAACTTCTAATTTTTTTGCATGATTCATCATGTCTTCCCATGAATCTTTTCAATCCAAATTACTGCAAACAATCCTATTTTATCATCAGTTTTCATTCGCTGTGAAAATGGATAATTTTCAAAAAATGGTAGTGTAAATTTAAGCTTTATTCGCCGAGTTTCTTTAACTGAATATGAAACTGAAAATTGAGTTTTTTGTGAACCTTATTTGTAATGAATCCTGACTATCTATTCAAAAATGAAGCCTCTCTGTTATCTTTTGTATTAAAATATGATAATACAAATCACTTATTCTAATAAACATTCTTTTATCATGATTTTGATCAGTGACAGAAACATTGATTATCTTATAGTATGAGATCAGCAGAAAAAAACATTAAACAAGTTCCGAGAGGAATTATATTAATTATCAGAGTCTGAAATATCTCACATTTCTTAGTGATTCTTGACAGCTTTCTTTAATTAGTGCAAATAAAAATTGAAAATTCTCTCCTTCCTTCTTTCCTTATTAAAATCAATAATTCTTTCCTTATTAAATCACTTTTTTTATCCTTGAAAAAAAATTGGAAGAATATATTTCCTTAATTTATCATTGTTTTTCCAATAATGAACTTGTGCAAACAAAATAACTAAATTTAAAAACTGAAAAATGTTTGAAAATTTCCTTTTAAAGATATTTTTAGTGCTATCTAAATCCCATTCTATTTTTACATGTTCTTCCTGTTTTTACATGTTTGTTTATTTTACATTTTTTCATGTTAAAATTTCTAGTTTTGTTTGTAACAAATTCTTCTTTTTGTCTGTTTCTCGCTAATGAAATTTTAAAATTATTTACAAGTCTGGAAATACAACATTTTAATCTCTACTTTCTGAAATTCGGAAGAAAAAGGAATGTTACTAACTAAAAAAAGAAAGTTACAAGTAAACACTCCCGAATATGACCTTTACATACGCCAAAACAAGAAAAGATTCCACGAAAAATTTAAACAATGTCAGAACTTCGGAAGAATAACACGTTATTAATGTACAGTCCACTACATTTTTTTCTTGCCAGATGAAAAAAAAAGAAATCCTTAGTTAATGATGTGTTCAACAAAGGATTAAAAAAGTAAGCACGATCTTAAGAGGAAAACATACACATAGAAAAATGAACTAATAAAATAAAATAAAATTCCAGAGCAACAACTCCTGCAATACTTAATCTTACGTACCTAAATAATGCAAAAGATAAAAACTAAAACTACGACCTTGCACTTCACCCGGCGACACAGAAAAAAGTAAATAAAAAGAAGAGGAAAAAAATATCTGCAACGTATCGCTGTCGGCGTAAGCTGGAAGTCCTCTTCTTTACATGAATCTCCTATCTCTAGCGACCTGTCCCTTTACAGGGTGTGACGCTTTTGGGGTTGGAAACAAATAATTAGCAGACAGAGGGCTTTCCTTGGGGATTGGAGGAGGAGCACACTAGAATCATCTTCTTTACTTCTTGGTGTAAAGGTAGAGTGAATAGATAGCAGTGGGACATAAAAACCAGGGAAATTCTTGGATGTAAGGTTAGTTTCGTGTATTTATCTCCCTTGTAGTAGTTCCATGGGAATCGGATGGGGGAAAAGTATACTTATGTATGAATTAGTTGTCCTTTACTTCTTGGTGTAAAGGTAGATTGAATAAATAGCAGCGAGTGATAAAATCTAAGAATGTTCTTCGATGCTATGTTAATTTCTTGCATTTTTCTCAGCTGTATTAGTTAAATGAAGAACAGGAAAATGGAAAGTATACTTATGTATGAATTACTTGTCCTTTACTTCTTAGTGTAAAGGTAGAATGAATAAACAGCAGTAAGGGATAAAATTCAAGAATATTCTTCGATGCAAAGTGAGTTTCTTGCATTTATCTCCGTTGTATTAGAGAATATAAAGGTGGAGAGTATACTAATTGTATAATTTACCTGTCATTTACTTCTTTGTGTAAAGGTATAGAATAAATAGCAGTGAAAAATATAAAAAAAATTGCAGGAAATGCTTGAATGCAATATTACTTCCGTATATATATCTCCTGTTTAATAGTTCCATGAGAATAGGATGGGGGCAAGCATACTTATGTATGAATTACCTGCCCTTTAATTCTTGGTGTAAAGGTAGAGTGAATAAATAGAAGCGAGTGATAATTCAAGAATATTTCAAGAAATTCTGTTTTCTTGCATTTATCTCTCTTGTATTAGTTCCATGAAGACCAGAAAGGGGGAATTCATGCTTATGTACAAATTATCTGTCTTTTACTTCTTTGTGTAAATGTATAGAATAAATAGCAGTGAAAAATAGAAAAATATCGTGGGGAAGGGTTGAATGTAATGTTAGTTCCGTATATTTATCTCCCGTGTAATACTTCCATGGGAATAGGAAGGAAAAAAGTAACCTATGTATGAATTATTTGCCATTTACTTCTTGGCGTAAAGGTAGAGGGAATAAATAGCAGTTAGTGATAAAATCCAAGAATATTCTTCGATGCAAAGTTAATTTCTAGCATTTACCTTTTTTTGTATTACAGAATATAAAGGTGGAGAGTATACTTACTGTATGAACTACCTGTCTTTTACTTCTTTGTGTAAAGGTAGAGTGAAAAAAAAATCCCGGGAAATGCTTGAGTTCAATGTTAGTTCCGTATATTTATCTTCCATGTAGCAGTTCCATGTGAACAAGAAGAAAGAAAATATAATCATAGTATGAATTACCTCTCCTTTACTTCTTGGTGCAAAGGTAGAGTGAATAAACAGCAGTGAGTGATGAAATCAAAGAATATGCTTGAATGTAATGTTATTTCCGTGTGTTTATCCTTCTGTAGTAGCTAGATGCGAACAAGAAGGGAGAGAGTAAACTTCTTATATGAATTACCTGAACTTTGGTTTTATTTTTAATATATAACGTTTGGTCACGCAATAAAAGTAAATATTCCTTCTGACTCAGTATATGATACAACATCTCCAGGACGTCGTTCAGTATTCTGATTGAATACCGGACAATATATTGAATATATCTTGGTAACGTGGTTGAGTATATTAAGCTGAAAATAGCTAGTGGAACTTATTAATAAGTCATTTTGTCATAATATAAGTGCATTCCAATTAATTTGTTTTTTAAAGCATCTTTATAAGTTATATTTTAGGATTATTAGATGTTACATAAATTAAAACATTTGGATATTAAAAGTTTAACTTTAAAACATTCCATATATCAGAATTGGCACATTCATTTTCTCATATACCTGGCCTAGATTAGTGAGTTAAGAATGAATTACAATGTAAAAACGGTTTTAGGTAACATATATCATAACTTAATAAAATAACGTTATTTAGCTTTAAGGGCCATTGAATACTTACGAGTCAATAATTTGATTCAATAACCGCTGCTTAAAAAATGAAATGTAACTTCATTTAAAATTGAGATATGTCTCAGATTTTTAAAGTATAAATATTTTATTTCAAATTATATCATAACTGTTGACTTAGAAATCAATCACCCAACGAGAGAAAAGGTAGACCATATTAACTGTAAAAGAAATTTGAAACTTCAAAGTAGAAATGATATTCTGCAATTTAGAAGAGCTTTGATTTGAAGAAATCCGATTTCATAAACCTCTTCAAATGAAATCAAAAATCAGATTGCTTTGAAAATATCTTTAAATCAACTAGAGGCTTTAGAATTCTTCCAAACCTTGAAACCTACGCAGTTGAATATGTTACTTATTCGAATATCTTTCAATGGAATTGATGAAGGTAGAATATTTTGGGATATTAATCCATTTCATAGCGATGGGATAAGATCCAAAACCATTTACCATGAGAATCAAGTATAATCAAAGTTTTAAAGATGCAAGTTATTTTCGTATTGAACAAAATGAAACTGAAATTAAAATGTCAGAAATGTTTTGTAAAGAATTTCATATATAAATGACAATTCCTTGAAAAGATATTTAACCATGAATATTGTAACAAAATTTTCCTTGTGGGAGTATTTGAAGGCAACACTCCCACAGGGCAAGGCAATCCAATCCTACAAAAATAAACCTCTTTATTTTTAAAGAAGTCTACCAGGGAAACTCTAAAGCAGCAGAAAGCCATAGTGCTTGCATCAGTCAACAGGAAATATCGCAATAACATAGTGCATTCAATAAATTGTTTTCAGCTTGCTTACTCTCCAATAATCCACTCCCTCACTGGTCTATGTGTTGGGTTGACGGAGCGCCTAGCCCCGGCAGGGGTTTATCGCCGGTGATGGTATATAAGGAGCGACATTAGGTCACTATTCATCTGTTGTCATCTTCGTTGAGCAAACTGGAACTCATCTAAGGCCTGCAGAAACTGTATAAATAGTATTAGCTAAGTTGAGGTGAGGTGGCGAGTATCAGTACTCTTTGTGATTGGTTGATTAAAGATGTTGGGTGTGGGGGTATGCATCCTAAAGGTTTGGGGGATGTTTTAGCTGTAACGATAATAAAAGTTTAGAGCTATTGCTAATTGGTCTTAAGTGCTAACCTTTCTAATAGTATCTCCACAAGAAGTGACATCACTGATAGGAAATTATGCAATCTTTGGAAAGTTCCAGAACTCCAAGCTTCAGGGAGAAAGCTGGTCTTAGTTGCTACAATGCTCAGACCATCTGGATAGTTCTAGAAAATTCCTTTTATTACCAAAATTATCACCAAATTTCTCGCCAAGTCGCAAACTTTTTCACCAAGATTGGCATGGCAAAGATACATTTTAACACTTTGTAATACCATTATTATTTGCAACGATTGGAAACCATGAATTGTAATTTCTTTCAAAGATCTTTTAACCATAGATGATAATTCCTTGAAAAAGTTTTAACCGTCAATGATAATTCGTTGCAAAGATTTTTAACCATAAATAATAATTCTTGTACATTTAAAAAAAGGAATGACTGCCCCGGCAACTGATGATCTTTGTTGATCTCAGTATAGAGAGACCTTTCTTTATAAAACCTTCAATGAAAATTGAACAACATAATCGCCATACAAACCTTAGCATAAACAAGAACTTAGGAGAGCTAGCTATATCAGCTATATCTGATTATAGTAATCCCATCATTGCTTTGCACTTTTCAGATTACGCCAAAATGTCCAAAATCAGTTGTTAATCGCCAATTGAGGGACGTTTCGGATTCCTTTTACGATTTATTCCGGGAGTGGTAAAAATAAGCAAGTATAAAATTATATTTTACGCATTCAAAGAAAAATAAATTTTTACTAATGCATAAAGGGGATTGCTGCAAGAAATATTCGATATTCGATAACAATATTTTGTAGATGAAATTATACCATGTAATTATCATGACCACAATCAGTACATATAATTTATTCTAGTTTTTATCCTTAATTAAATGAAGATTTTTTGAGATTGCGATTTCACTCATTCATTTACAGTGCCTTTATCTCACTACATAATTTTTTAATAAATTTTTCAGAAAGTTTTCTAGAAATTGCAACTTTTAAGTGTCCTTTCAAGACATAAATGTATCTATTTTGAGAACTCAGCATATTTGTGTTCATACAAAAACATAAAACAATATAAGAAGACTAGATACTTAAGAATTCAATATAACATCTTCTTTTGGCAATTTTATTTAACTTAAAATTCCTTTTATATCACCCCCCCCTCAAAAAAGTAATCTAATATAGCGAAGACTTGAATACAACATAAAATATAATATACTTTCCTAAATAAAGCAACAATATTACAGTGTACCTCACTTTTTGTTCTGTCGTAAATTGGATATTTTATAAAAGTTTTAAAGTACGAACTTGCATCAGAACAAATTTTCAACCTCGAAATAGTGTAAGAGGAACTGAATTTTTTTATAACACTTTGGAAGTTCCTGAAATATCTTACTAGTAACTACTAGTGGAAGAGAAATAAACTTCTCTCTCCTTATTTATAGTATGTCTTAAATCTTTCAAGAAACATACAATTTTACTCAAGATACTCACTTGTGGTAGTATTAATTTACAGCAAGAAAAAAAAATTCTGATGTTCTAAAGATAGTAAATGTGATCTAAAGTTTTTCATACAAGTTTTCAACAAAAGTATTCAACTAAAAATAAGAAATAGATCTATTGTGGGTAGTAAAAAACGGATTTTGCTTTCTTTTATACGATTAGAATGGTCACTAAAAGCCTCTTTAAAAATCTTCTTCAAACGGAAATTTTCCTCAAAAAATATATTTTTTCACTCATGTTTATCTATCTATTTTTCTGAATGTGTTCATACGAATTCAAAACACAATAAATATATTAACGGCGATATTGAAATTTAATATTTGATAGACATCTTATTTCCCCAAATTATAATCTTTATAATATAAGGAATAAAATCTATAATTGGTAAAATATCTGCCTTTCTTTATTGGTTTCAATTCAAGGAAACTAAATCAGTTAAACTAATAAACCTTAATACGCTTAAAAATCTTAGTTAACTAAATTCCATTTGATGCAATTTAATATGCTATCTTTAAAGCATAGATTTTCATCAAGTTTCAAGTTCCTTTTTATCAAGATTTAAGCCTTTCAAATAATGATATGTTTTGTTTCGTTATGATAAATTAAATATTTATTTTAATCGGATCAAGTTTTTTTTTCCTTAAACATTTTAACTTTTATATATCATTAAAAAAATATCCTATTTTGAAAAATGATGAAATATTGATTGCTATTTTTGTTTCTCTGATTGAAAATTCGTATTTAACCCACAATGGTGAATTTTAAGATACCACTTAAAAAGTAAGATATTTGTATTTCTATTAATAACTTTTTAGTCCCCCTCCCCTTCTTTTTTACGTAACTTAGATTAAATTTTGAAGATTGACAACCTACTTTTGCTAAAATACATGACTTATAAAAAGTAAATTTTAAATTTAAAGTCATTTTTTCCTGGGGTTTATTCAAGAAATGAAAATAAAATGGAAATTTAAATAATTTCCTTTTAAATTCCGGGTACTTAAAAGTTGATA
>JAOUZG010031333.1:328505-343651 GCA_026289955.1 Argiope argentata
TATGAAAGATATCTTTAATGGTATTGTGGGACTGCGGTGGCCTGGTGGTATGGTCTCAGCTCATGAGCCACAGGGTTTGAGGTGAGATCCAATCAAGAAGAATAGTTGTGTAAGAGAGTCTTTTGCACTTTAAATCTGCCCGAAACAAACGTCCTCCCGCTGGTATGAAGAGGTTCTTAGAGAGGAGTACCAGCTCAGATGCCGTCCTCGCCATCTGAACGATGATGTCCGTCCCAAAATAGTTCTAGTGTTGCTTCACAACGGTATATCAGTATAACTAAATTAACTTGTCTAAATTCATTGCATTACTAATTGATATTGCATTTAGATAAACTATTTCGACTATTGCATTTAACTAATTGGTATTGCATTTCGAAATTTCGGCATCTACATTCTAAACTCAAAGCACCCCAAGATTTTTATCTAGCACAATAAAATTGATTCTAAAAAAGAGAAATAAATTGAAAATATTTCTTATTGTGTCGAAATATTTAGATGTTTTCAATATTATTCAGTTCTATATATGCTTGTAATTTTACGTTATTCGAGTTGAATTAAATAGTACATATCTTTATAAGCTAAGACAAATAAATTTTTTTGCGATTTTAAATTTCTACATTTCCTACGGAAGAATACCTGTACAATTTATTTTCGTATTATTGAATGAGCCTGTCTAGACACCTTGTTATCCTTTTAATGATATCTCTGGTCTGATTAAATGTCCTTTTACATTGTCTCTAAATTTCTTACGCCTAATTCTCTCTTTCTATAAACTTTGTGTTCTTATCTCAGGATCTTCTCTATGCGTATTCGCGAATATTTAAATAAAAGCCAATCAATAAACATGAATTGCAATAATTTACTAAATGATCCATAAATAAAAAAAAGATGCATTATCGCATAGACAGAAATATAAAAATGATAGAAAGATTAAAAATAACTTTTAACATCTTAAAATTAGAGTATAACGAGCCAACAAAATTATAATAGGATTTAAAAAAAAAAACTCCTTCAGATCTTAACTTATTTTATGTTTCTTAATAATTCAGAAAAAAATCAATATAATACGAAATTTGGGATCCCTTAATTAATTTTTTATTTATTAATTCCTTAACTAATATTATTTTTATATAGATAACATGGGCCATTATACGTATAAAAGGGAAATCAGGTGGCTTCTCTAGTTGAAAACTGGTGAGTTGTAATTAGCGCTTTCGATAATGTTTAAAAATCGGATTGATGTGGATGAGATATGTTTAAAGTCTACTCAATGTAGCAGACTATAATGGGTAATAATATTTCATTCTCTCTCTTAAATTCTCTCTCGCTCGCTCTCTCTCACACACACACACACCAAAAAAACTGGTATATGTATGTGTTTGCAAATAAAGAGATATGGAACCAATCAGAATATGGTGTTGTGGTCGACAACACTTATATAAGACCAAAAGTGTCTGGTACAGGTGTTAAATTGATTACTGTTGTGAGAATGGCAGTTTATAAAGATTTAAGTGAGTTCCATGAGCACTCTTCTGACTTTAAACACTTCCACTGGCCACCTGAATCTCCAGACTTGAACATTATTGAGCATATCTGGGATTTCTTGCAACATGTAGTCAGAAAAAGTAGTCAGATGATGAAGTAGAAAATGTAGTCAGAAGAACACGAAATAGCATCAGTAATGCATCATCCATTAATGTTAGGAAAATGTAGAAATTACGCAAAATTCTGGCAGTGCATGTTGAGAAGACTCGCATCACAAGGCAGTCAGTTATGTGTGCTATAAATTTACCACAAGATAAGACTGTGTCTCCTTTTTGCCAAATTTTGAAGTATAGCCAGAGGTAAAAGTTTTTAGGAAATATTCTTGTAAAAAAATCATTCATTATAAATTTGGTTTGTTTGTTTAAACCATGTAAAAACATAACGTTATTTTGTTAAAGAATTTAATCGAAGTCACTTGTCACTCGTTTGGTAAAACATCGTTCGTTAAGGGACTCATCTTTTTTACATTTTGCTGGTTAAGGGATTAATAGACATGAGAAATGCTCGCTAATTGATGTTTGTTTGCACTTCTTATATTAGAATGTTTTATGAATTAAAGCCACAAAATACACGGGTAGAAAATTGGCGATTTATTGTTTTTTAGCCTTCAATTTTTCTCTTTTGGGATAATTGAAATAATTAAAGAAGGTTTTTTAAGGATCATTAAAGAAGGTTTTTTAAGGATCATTAAAGAAGGTTGCCACATCGGGAGACTTATCACCCACAAAAAAAGTTTCGATTTGGCGTGAATGTTTGACATGTAAGAGATTCTCCTGTTTGACCAATAAAGGGCTGGGTCGTAAGAAGTTATCACCACAAGAAACATAGAGAAGAAAACGGGAATAAAAGCGAAACAGCAAGGAGAAAGATCAAAAGTATATGTTATTTTCAAATTTTTATAAGGGAGAAACATTGTGGAGTTCGAACGATTCCGCGGTCAATGTATTCATTATCTAATGGTCACATGATTGCTTACGACCGGTTTAAAATAGTTTATCATGCAAAAAAGTCTGGCCACGAAAATCAAAATTTAGAACTCGATTATTTTTGGTGTAGTCAGATAGCATGCCTTTTCTAATTGGTGTTTATTCCGAAAGGTTACGTGAGAACATGAGGTTCTTCTATCGGTCTGACGCCACGTGACTTTAAAAAATAAAGTTCTCGGATGATAAGTTTAATTTGATGTGGCGAATTTCATTTTTTTTTAAATTTGACAATTGGTGTCATCATGTATATGAATAAAATATTTATTATTATTATTTTAGAAAATTTGACTTTGACGCTATGGGAAAAATTATTTCACTTAAGAACTGTTCCGTATTACGTATAACATTTACGAAAGCATTATAACCGTTAAAGAAGGCTCCACCAAATTTAAATTTACAACTTTCATTTTATATTTTAAGAATAAGACCTTAAATTTATCTTATATCTCAAATTTTTGATCAATCTCTTTGTTCTAATTAGCTAAGGTCTCCCGTTTAATATTTCGGGCTACGGCATCATCTAAAAGTAATCTGATCTCTTATGTAAATGACTGGTACTAATTAGTCTATACGCGTGGCCATTGAATAAACTTCCTGTGCTAATTTTCTTAAGACCGAGGCCTCCTAATTAGTATGATGGAGCTTACATTCAGTAATTAAGCCAAATTAAACAGGATACCGAGCAAATATTTAAAACATTGAAGAACAGGATGCCAAACGAGAGGCGTTTGAGTTTTGTCACTTTAAATTGAAAATTCGGGGTAGGTTTATTGAAAAGGGGGTAGAATTTCAAATTTATTTATTATACATCTCGGGCCGAAATACTTTTTTTTTACTTTTTTAGGACGAATTGATTAAAAAATCATGAAAACAACTTGAATGTTGGAAAAGAAACAAATGTTGGTTGATTGAAATTGAAATATACTAAATTTTAGGATATTTAATAATTTCATATTTTAGTGAAACTTGTAAATTTATTAATAATTTTTAAACGTAGAATTTTTTATATAGCAATAATTAATTTTAAATTGAGCAATAAATGTACCATTTATAGAATACAATAAGTTGTTATCACTATAATGGAAATACATTTTGAATAAAAATGATAATTTTGAATGTGCTTACTAAGCATTAAATTTTAACAACAGACACCAGTTTTTTTTTGTAGATAGCAATATATATATTCTGGTAGTAAGTGTTAAGGTTATTAAAGTTCCGTAGTTTTAGGATTTTGTTTTTCAAAATGAATAAGAATGATATTTTTGAATATGCTTAGTAGGCATTAAAATATAATAACAGACAGCATTTTTTTTGTAGATAGCAATGTATATATTCTAGTAGTAAGTGTTAAGGTTATTAAATTTCTGCAATTCTAGGATTCTTTTTCAAAACGAATAAAAATGATATTTTTGAATGTGCTTAGTAAGCATTAAAATATAATAACAAACACCAGTGTTTTCTAGATAACAATGTATATTGTCTAGTAGTAAGTGTTAAGGTTACTAAAGTTCTGTAATTCTAGGATTTTTTTTGAAAGAGTAAATGGTTAAACCTCTCAGATTTTCAAACAGGTCAATCTGTAGGAGCTAGTCTAGCTAGAGCCAGTGAGATTGAAACAAATGTATCACTTTGAGAATACAACAGGTAGCTATCACAATAATGTTAATACATGTCGAATAAAATGATATTATTGAGTGTGTTTAGCAAGCAATAAACTATAATAACAGACACCAGTTTTTTTATAGATAGCAATTTATATATTCTTATATTAAGTGTTAACGCTATTAAAGCTCTGTAATTCTAAGATTTTTTAAAAGCGTAAAATGTTGGACCTCTCAGTTTCTCAAACAGGCCAAACTGTAGGAGCTAGTCTAGCTAGAGCCAGTGTGATCGAAACAAATGTACCACTTTGAGAATACAAAAGGTGGTTATCACAAAATTGGAAATGCATGTAATAAAAATGATGTTTTTGAATGTGCTAAGTATTAAAATATAATAACCGACACCAGTTTTTTATAGATAGCAATGTATATATTCTTATAGTAAGTGTTAACGTTATTAAAGCTCTGTAATTCTAAGTTTTTGTAAAGCCTAAAATGTTGGATTTCTCAGATTTTCAAATAAGCCAAACTGTAGAGCTAATATGATCGAAACATCTCAACTTTTAGGTGTTTCTAGAGGTACGATGTTTAAAGCTCTGACAGTATATGTATAGCATACATATGGCAATACAAACTCGGCAAATGCTGAAAAAGCGAAAAAAATGCAGCCAATAAATAGCAGAGCTCAATCCCTATTAAGATTCTTCAGTGTCAGTGCTACAGCTCGAAGACAACTTCATAAAAGAACATTGATGGCAGAGCAGCAATTTTGGCATTTTTCAGTGATAATTTCCAAAAGTATTAAAGCTCAAAACTGTTTTTTTAAAATTAAATTAAAATTCAAAAATTGTTTTTTTTTCATTGATACCAACGTATAAATTAAAGTTCTTTTTTTAATAAGAATAAAGTACTTACGTATTAGACCGTCTTCATAAACAGTCGCCAGCGGTTTAGTAACTCATTGGCGACGGATTTAAATTTGGCGATAAATATCAACGGATTACATCATTGCCGTATTGCCATAATTGGTGGTTTAGCAACTCATTGGTGACGACTTCAAATTTGGTGATAAAGTTGGACTGTCTAATACGTAAGTAGCAATAATAATCATATTTTTCACCAATTAGTTTCGCACAAAATTAAAGTAAAATTTAATCGGAAACAACTCGTATATCATTGCATTGCCATCATCTTGACAAAAACTCAAAATGAATGATTAAATATATATATATATATATATATATATATATATATATATATATATATAAGGAAGAGTAAAAAAAATTACCGTAAGACTTCTGTAATAGTACGAGTTACGGGATAATTGAAGTTTAAATATATTTTGCTGAAAAATTTATTTAATAGGGCAAGAAGCATAAGTATTTAATTGAAAATTTTAGAAGGCATTACTCCGGGCAAACCTGCTACTCGCAAAAGGCGGCTAGTTTTAAATAATTCATAAACAAAATGTTGAATTGAAAAATTAGGAAAAAATGTGCAAAGTCATTTTGAGCTATTTAATTTAAATAATCCATACACTAAAACTAGAATTGGAAAAATTAGGCAATAATGTGCAATGTAATTTTGTATAATTTAATTTAAATAAACCATGAATAAAAAAATAGAATTAAAAAATGTGGTAAGAATATTAAATGTAATTTTGTGTAATTTACTTTAACTAAACCATGAATAAAAAAATAGAATTAAAAAATTAGATAAGAATGTGCAATGTAATTCGTGTAATTTACTATAAATAATTCACGAAAAATGTAGAATTCAAAATTTAGATAAGAATGTGCAATTTACTATAATTAACTCATAAACAAGAATTTAGAATTGATAAACTATTTAAGAATGTGTAAGGTGAGTTTTGAGATTTACTATAAATAGTTCATAAACAAAACGTATAATTCAAAAACTAAATCATTCAAAAGTAGAATAAATAATTATTCAAATAAATAAATAAGTAATTCAAAAAAATTAAATATTTCAAACGTGGTACAAAATATGTAGAATTGGAAAATTAGGTAAGAATACTGTAAGATATTTTATAATAATTTCTTTAAAAAATTCCAAATATTATTAAAATGTTAATTTTAATGCATATGTGAAAATAAGTTAATTCCAATTCAGTAGAAGTATGATTCTCTACAAAACATATTTTGAAGCTTTCTGAAATATGAATCATTAAAAGAAAAATATGATTTAAAATTGCTATTTTAAGCTAATAAACTTTTATTCTTTTGAAACTTTACAGTGATTGCTTTTAGTTGATACTACAATTGAGAACTCAAATTAAGTGATTTAATATTTTTTCTAAGCAGTTTAATCCAAAATATTCATTCACGTTCACTTTTATTATTTACTTAAGATAAATATTAAAAAAAACAAAAAAGAAGCACTATATTAGGATTTTAAAGAAGAATATTTAAATTTCCAGCTTAACCAATTCCTTTATATCTTTTTGTAAAATATTTAATTATCTGAGTAAATATCAAATCAAAAAATATTTTTTCTCGAGGCTAATTATGATTTTTCTTATTTTAATCAGTATTCTGACTCATTAAATTTAAAAATCGTTAAAATGATTCGAATTTTTTTCTGGCATGCGGAATTGCTTAATGGGGCATATTTTTCCTAAAGTTTTATTATTTAAGAATTCTAAATTGTATCTCGAAAATGCAGTTTAAATATTCCATGAAATCTGAAAAAAATTTATCCTTTTAAATTTCAAGATATTCGTATAAAAAAATATGTTAATATTTAAAGAAAAGAAAGTTTAATAAATTACATGAACTCGAAAATTTGACGGATTTGCATTTTTCAGACAACCCCAAATCCCCTCCCCCCTCCCAAAAAAATTTTGAGCTATATTTTTAAACTTTAAAACTTCAAAACACTTTGAGCTAAATATATGAAATTAGGTATATGATATTTACATTAAATTTGCAGATTTTTATAAAGTGTAATCTAAAGTTCTCAGAAAATTTGTCTATCTGTCCAAGTTAAAGTTAATACGATACCTACAAAACACAAGTAGCTAGATAATTAAAATTTTAAATATGGTTTTACTTTCTAAGGTACATCCGCTCATACGTAGTAACTTTTTTAATAATTTTTTTATCTATGGTACACATACTTCGTAAATTTTGAGTCAAATCCGTGAATGAAGTTATCATTGTTCGATCCGTACATGACCTTGCATGCAAAAGCAAAACACAAATACTCCATTTCTTATATAAATGCTACTTCAATTGTTAACTTGTTATTAAAATTGTTATAAGCCAATTTTTAGCTTCATTCAAAAGATAAGTTATAGGTTAGTTTGCAAAATATTTCCGAGACGACCACCATGTTATCTGCTTTAAGGAAACTTTGGCTATTTGTAAGCAAAAGTTTAAGGCGAATTTTACGATAATTATGCCAAATATATGGTCACCAACATGACTGTCTCATGAGAAAAGTTGCATTTCTTAATTAGTCACATGGAGAATTAATTCCATATATTATATTAAATATATAAAGCAAAAGAATTACTTTTTCTGTTACAATTTTGTAAATACTTAACTTTAAATTTTAATGGATAAAAAGGCATTATTTGATGATTCACTTGCGCAAATTCTTTTATGATAAAATATATATTTAGGCATGTCTGTTTTTGCTGTAAA
This sequence comes from Argiope argentata, assembly GCA_026289955.1. Classification (NCBI taxonomy): domain Eukaryota; kingdom Metazoa; phylum Arthropoda; class Arachnida; order Araneae; family Araneidae; genus Argiope; species Argiope argentata. Next base: position 336,306 of record JAOUZG010031333.1, read on the forward strand.
TGTTGATATATTGAATGGTTTGTGGTTTTTTTGATAAATGAAATGATATTTAAGAACTTTATTTCGTTTATCAAAACGAATGTAGTGAAATCCAATGAATGGTTTGAAAACCTCGAAAAGCTAATCTGCTTCACTCTCAAAAGCATTCAAAATAATCTAAAAGATTGAAATACCACGATAATGTTGGTGAAATTTATTGTCGAGTCCTAAGGCCCATCACTGGCCACGATCTTTCCTTCTCCTTCTTTAAGAGGTATGTACTGTCATTGGGGTAGTGATATGACTACCCCTCCTCTCAATGCCCCCCTCCGCAGCGGAAGGCACACGAATTAACCATAAAAGTTAATGACCAGACCAGCACATCAGCAACACTGGAGGGAGCTGTAGTTGAGTCCTAAGAGCCGTCACCAGCCATGGTGCAATCCATCCGGTAGGAAGTACGTCCCGTCATCGTCAGGTGGCGTATGAGTTAGACCCCCATCTATTTGTGTATCCTTAAGTGTGGAGAGATCTAACCACCATGCCTGAAGCATCTCATCCTCTTTTCGAGATGCCCACCGGGTGAATAACAATAGGTGTAATTTAGTAAGATTATAAAAAAAGAAGAAAACAATTAAGGGATTATTTAACGCATATGCTCTTTGTAAATTATAAACGCATATGCTCTTCAACATTTAAATTTTTTGTAACACATATTCTCTTGAATATTTTAAAAGATTTTATAGAGAAATTTAAGCTACTCTACAGCTCACACTATAATGCAGTGTAATCTATAAAACTTGATTATCTTATACGATTATGGAAAGCAACAATTATGAGATGTAGAAATCAAATCTCTTAACATAAGGAAATGTTTTAGTTAATAGACATGCATTTGAAATTTTTTGATCGCGAATATATGTTTATAAAGACCCATTTTCACGCTATGCATTTGCAAACACTTAGAGACTTCAATTGATTAGCAATTATTATATGCTACTTTAAATACAAAAAAATATCTTAAGATGCAACATTTCTATAAAACCTATATGAGAAAATAATATGCTATAATCGTTAACAGCAATTTTCTCATTGAATCACCACAAAGACATTTGTACTATCATCTATCAGATACTAGAAAATAACAATACTGTGAAATAAATCTTTTTAAGTCATATTAAAAAATATGTAGTATTAAAGAAATACCATTATACCAAGTGATTTTATAATGAGTTCAATTATTTTACGTATCCTATATTAATACTGTTCATAGCAAAAGTTACGAGCAAGTTTTTGCATATTCAACGTGAATAAAACTCATTTTTGTAAATTAATGTAAAAGGAAAATTTCCTCTCAAGACATATTTGAAAAAGGCGTCATTCGCTTTAATTTTCTCAAATGTTAAACAAAGGAGAGCTCGTCTGATTTCATTGTCATATAACACATCATGATTAAGTAGGTAAAAATTTATAGTTAAAAAAATAGTAATCGATTGGTCAGATATAGATAAAAATGGTTAAATGGTCGGTTGAATGTTGCAGTTTCTGTAACAAAAAAAAAGCCAAATTTCACCCATACAGCTTGTGAGAATATCTTAGCACTTGCATTCACTTTCACAACTATTTGCAGCAAGGTCATGTTTAGTTCATTGTATTTTTCCCGTAATTCCAGAAATCTAAAATTTTAAAAATGTGATACCAATTTTCATCCATCTAGGGTTTTGACTTGTATTATTATTTTATGGGTATACAGACTGACTTAATTTTAAATAAATATTTTACATCTTACAGAGTAATTTAAGATGCTTAAATTCAATATAAAATAGATGACAATTTATTTGCGATAGTGTGTAGAAAGATAGTGATTTTTTTAAGAATAGTAGTGGTATATAAACAGACTGTCTGGAGTGAATTTTACCATTGGTTTGACAAAATTTCATCATTTCTAAAGACTTAATAATATTTATCAATCAATCCTGATGAATCGTTTATAATTATTTTATTTTGAGATAGATAGACAAATCCAAAAATTTTATGCAAATAGATTAGTTGGAAGAGATTTAACCAAAATTTTTAAGTCGGCTTTGATTGTGTAGTTCCTTTTAAGGGCTATAATTTGTAATTCATATCTAAATAGAAAATTGAAAATAACTCTTTTTACAAATAATCATTTATTCTTATTATAAGTATATACTAAGTTTAACGTATTTTAGTATTTTTGGTATTCCTTAATTATTTATATGCTTTGTATACAAATAATTTCTATATAAAGAAGAATATTTATTTATGAAATACTTACGTAAACATTTACGAATTTTTCTGTTTTATAAATGACAAAATAAAATAATAATAATAATACGGTCTTATTATGAAAAATTACTAATAATTTCGATTTATTCTTGAAATTTTTAGTTTATTTTTCTATTGAAATCATAAATTACATGAATTTCCTCTTCATTCGGAATAAAAAAATCCGTATTAATAAAATTTATTCACTATAAAATATTTATGCAAGCATTTACAACATTTTCTGTTGTATTTCGGACAACATACAAAATACTTCTCTAAAGAGAGCAATTACGATTAGGTTTTAATTATTCTTGAAATGTATATTTTATTTTTCATTTGAAATTTGAAATTACAAGAATTTCTTCTTCCTTCAAAGATAAGAAATTTTTAGTTAAAGAAAAATAAATCCTTATGAAATAGTTGCGTGACAATTAACAGCATTTTCTGCCGCGTTTTTGGCAACATAAAAGAAATACGCTCCCACTACAAGTAAAGTCCATTAGTTTATATTTATTCTTGAAATTTATTGCTTATTTTCTATTTGAAATTCTAAATCACAAAAATTTCATTTTCATTCAGAAGTAAAAAAGTTTCCAAAATCAAATAGCCAGAATTTTTATACAAAGAAAAATCATTCACTATGAAATAGTTATGTAAGTATTTACAAACTTTTCTGTCGTATTTTTGGGAACATAAAATAACGCGCTTCCACTAGGAACAACTAAGACTAGTTTTGACTTGTTCTGGAAGTTTATAGTTTATTTTAAATTCAAATTTTGAATCACAAAATTTTCCTCTTCATTCAGAAGTAAGAAAATTTTCAAAGCCAAATAGTCAGCATAGTAAGATTTATGCTTTTATATATTTTCTATTAAGAAAGGAAAATTGCTTGTCTTGAATTTTATGTTTAAAACTTAGTTCAGAAACGTTATTTCGAATAAGCTTGAGAAAAGCTCTTAAAGCAACACTTAGGCAATTTCTGATGTTCTTTCTATTTATTGAAGTGCGAAAAGCCTAATTTGAATTTAAATGGAAATGTGAAAATGCTTTTTCTTGGAATTACATTTTTGCAGTTGCTAGAATCGTCCCAGATTAAAATCGATGCAAGGATTCTAGGCATTTTCTGGCAGAATTCTTCTTCGGTTCTTTGCTCTTTCAAATAAAGTCCGTTTAACGTATAGTGATGAGTTTTTAATGACTTTCTCCTTGAAATAGAAATTCTGAAATTCCTGCATTGACTATATTAAGATAAGTATAGTACTTAGATAGCAGAAGCTTGAAAATTTTAGCATTTAACCATTCATTTAGTTTGGTTAAAATTTACTATTCGGGAAATTGTTTCAATTCTTGATAAGTGGATAGTGTTATAGATTCTGTATAGAAATGTTTTGGAATGGAGCCTTTATGATTTGTTCAAACAATTCTTATAGCATTTTTTCTACTGAATTATTTCATAAATGCAGTAACAAAAACAGGGAATCAAAACTGATATACATTTTAAAATTTAGTTATATTAACAAATTAATATAACTAAATTAATAAGCAAAAATTCCAATTCTTAATTTCTTAGAAAATAAATAATTAAAAAACTTATTCGATTATACAGTATATTAGAAAATTTTAGAATAGTCGAATTCCGCAATTAGAATTTTTAAATATTAGATGTAAATATTTTTAACATCGTAAGTTTTTGATTGGTTCCCTCTTTTATAAATAAATTCAGATGAATGTTCGATTGTTATAGAGTAGATCACTGGAATAAGGATTTTATAAATTTTCTTTCAGTCTCCAATTTAAATAATGAATGTCTCAAATAAATTTGTTATATTAAATCAATATAAGAAAACAATTATTTTTAAAGAAATGATATGTAGATCGATATGATTATTTTTAAAGAATCAATCAAAACGATATTATTTTTAAAGAAACGATTTTATGTAGTTGTACTTACGTAAGAAGTGCATAAATAACGAGTATTGTCTTTAAAATTATTTGTTTTGTTTCCCAAAACGTATAAACAAATTTCTAGACTATATTTATAAAGAATTTAAAATTCTAGATATGTTTAAATTAACTATACAAACGATTCTTTAATATTATACATTTATCGAATTAATCGTTTTTATCGTTATTGAATGCATTTTAAAAACAAGTATTATTTATATTTGTGTATTTTCAACATTTTAAGTATCGTCTGCTCTGCCATTTATCACTTAAATATGCAAACGAAATATGCAATCAATTATTTAATATTATAAGTTTAGAAAATTAATCGTTTTTATCGTTATCGAATGCATTTTAGAAACAAATATTATTTACATTTGTCTATTTTGAATATTTTAAATATCGTCTGCTCTGGCATTTATTATTAAAATCAAAATTTTGTTACGAGTTTATGAAAACTATCTTTTTTCATTTCTATATATTCATTGATTCATTTCGATTAAATTACAGTTTTATTAAATACTATACATAGTATGATTAATATTTCATATATAGAACACTTATAAATTATAACATAGTTTGACTAATAATACGTTTAATACATCGGTAATTCACTTTATATTATAAAAGAAAATACTAGAATAAACTCTGTAAAATAATTTATTATTTATACGGAATTTATATCAAAAATTTTGCTAGTACCTATGATAGAATTTTTTTTTCCTTTCATTCCGATTCTCTAATTAATTTTGAAGCTTAAACAAATTTCTAGAATATTTCAAAATAATTTCATTGTAATTTATTTTATAAATTTTTTAGATTTTATTTCATGATTTTTATATCGATACATATAATGTTTTCGTAGAAAATTAAAAAAAAATATTTAAGTGTGCGTCTAAATTAAACATAAAATAACTAGTATAAAGTTTTTGAATAAAGGTTTTATTTAAAATTTTTTAACTTCATAAAACTCACTTACTTAAAAGTTAAGAATTTTACTTTCTTATTAAAAAAAGAATGTATCATCAAAACACCAAACTGGAGATTTCGACGAATCTCAGATTTTCAGACGTCTTTTTGTTCGGAAAACGCAGTTTTTATGTATGTTTGTAGGTCTGTAAGCATAGCACCTAATTTATATAAAATTTTGAAAAATCCGTTCATAAGCGACGTCTGTCTGGAGAATAAATTGAACATAATCAAGATCTATCATTTTTTCAAGATTAGTTTTAAAAAATAATCCTTAATTATTTTTAAATTTCCTGAAAATAACTGCAAAGATTTCAGAAAACTGATAAATTACATAAATATTCATCTTGATAACTTTAAAAAGTTAACCTGAATGGTATGATATCCTTAAAATATTAATATAAACAGTACAGAAAATAAAAATATAAACCTTTTAAGTCTCGGGAAAATTTAAGCATTGGAATTCACAAAATGTTGTAGTTTTTTTTCCTCCTGAAAATATAATGTTAACCATTAAAAATACCAATTTATTTATGTTCTCCAATTGCTGCTGCAGAAAAAAAAACTATTTTAGCGACATTCAAAACAGGAGTTTTCCATTTCAACTTACTATCCGATAATCGTTTTTGGAATAATGTTTCAAAATTCTTTTAAATAAAAACAATCAAAACACAGGATGCATTGAATAACAGATGTTGAAACATTACCTTTTTTCCGTTTTTAAAAGAAATAATATGCTAGATGAATAGATAAAAATATTTTATAGAAAAAATGTATATACATTTCAGATCTTGAGTAAATTTAGCTATCGACTCAATCCAAATTTACCAAATTTTATAAACTTTCGACGGCGTTCTCGGGAAAAATCGTCGAGAAATATGTTCTTTCCACCGTTCTGGCTAACCCGGCATTACACTCATGCAGAAATGAAAAGATATTGATTCTTTCATAACCGATAGTTCTTGGCATTTTTCTCTTTCCATGCTGTCGATGGTACCTGGGCCTGCTGCTTCCACAGACAATACGTCGATAGTGGAAAATATGGAATGTCGGTTCTTGCCATTCTTTTTCCAACAACCCACCCGATAACCTGTATCGAAAGTTTTCCAGAAGAAAAAGAATAAAAAAAACAATTGGAATGTAAAATCCGAAAATGTATTCTATTGGTCGTAAGTTTTATAAGCCTTCTGCGTTGTTTGTTGTTGGATGGAGAAAAAAACAAACAAAGAAAATAAAAGAGATGATGCAAGATTTCGCCTTTCTGAAATCTCGAAGGAAAACAAAAAGAACATTTTTGTCGATAGCATATGAAAAATCTTTGCACAGAAATACATTGAAGCAGCCTGCTCTGATGACATTGAAATATGTTGTGTCGTTGTCAGACAGTATTTTAGTGACATACCCGTATTTGTGACAAACCCTGAATGCTGCGTGCGATGTCAGTGACAGAAAAATGTGTTTTATACGGAAGAAGAATAGCGATATTATCGACGAATTGTTTAACATAGTTTCCTTCTCTTTGTCTTTTGTTTGAATAAAAAATATATATCATTCGATTTGTTTCTGTCGAAATATATTCAGAAGACTTTCTTTCCCTAGATTTTACATTAGAGGTCTTTGTTTCGGAAAATGAGTTGGAACATATTTTTTCAAACTATATTATCGAATTTACAAATTTGATATAATTTTTTTCCCTGGACTATTTGCTTAAAAGTAAGGAAAAGTATATCTCTATTAGGAGCCAAGATCCGTATATCCTTCCAGAAAACTATAAAGGATAAAGCAGTCATATTAAAAGGGAGTTTCTTTTTTTTAGAATGTTGATTACATTGTGAGCTCTCTAGTTGTATTCCAAGCTCTATTGTAGTTTCTGAATATCGATTTGTGATCTATGATTATTTATCTGTGAGTTGTTTATCTCTGCGAGTTCTCCCTTTTTGCATTCTTTGGATGCGGTTTGCGATCTGTGTTTCATTTCGTCATGGGGAAAAATTCCCGTTACCAATTGCTGAGCTTGGGATTCTTCCACTGTACATCCTGCAGACATATTTCCAATACTCTTTATTTGACATTATTGTACATTCTTTAGCTAGACAGTATTGTAAGTAGACATTAAGTCAGTATTGTCTAGCTTATGAGACTAGAGTGTTGTCTAGCTTATGAGA
>JAOUZG010031333.1:372952-388748 GCA_026289955.1 Argiope argentata
TCTAAGAAAAAATATTATCATTAAAAACTAAAATTGCTTATGGTAATTTAAATTTTTTTTTCTGTTAAAAAATATTTTTAAAAAATGGTTCTATCTTGGAAGTTTAGAAAATAATATAGATAGTTGTTAGTTTTGGCACTTTATCGCCAACTAAAGTTTAAGTCCAAATTATTCATTTTACGAATTCTTACGAATTGTCTTAATTTAAACACTTAACTGTGGAATTTAGCTTCAAAAGATCACCACAGGGTGCGGAATTAGAAACAAGCAACGACTTGTATACACGCCGAACGCAGGGCAAGGGGTGCTGTTACACATTTCACGAAACACGAGGAAGGATTAAATTTTTATTCGTCAAATAAAACTAACAATTCGTTTCTAAATACGTTATTCTTACTAAGACCTTGAAAATTGTATTTTGTACTGAATTTTATTTATTGTATTGTAAATTTAGCCGTTTATTATATTACCCTTATTATTATTTATACATATTTAGTATTTTTCATACTTTTCTTGTCTTATAATTTATTTGGTAATAACTATGAAAATAAACCCTTTACTTGAGACGCTTTGGAAGCAAGAAAGGGAGAGATTTTGTCCGAATAGTTTGGATTGTTTTATTCGTTCTGTTTTTGGAATGCTCTGACTTGTGTAAAAAATTTATAAGACTTTACGTCGCAGAGCGAAGAGTCATTATTGGCCATGCTAATTGCTGACGCGGTTTCTCCGCAAATCAACGCTGGCCGTCCAAATCGCGGGTTACGTATGTAATTAGTTTTGATACGCTAGCCCCACCCCTCCATATGAAATACATAGTGGTCGTATTGGTATTATAAAGGGAACATATAACGAAATAATATTATACACGCACGCAATATTATATATGAAATATATGTATACACTTCGAGCGCACTTAACAGCGTCGATATTCAGAAAAACTATGTTGTTGTTTTTTTAATCTTAAAATTGATCGAGCTCCGACATTTTGTTTGCCAACTAGAAAAATTTAAAATGATAGTTTAAGAAAATTATCATTATATAAACTCTCCGTTATCCTCTGTCTCAGTCATCGTTGAATGACTATACGATAAAATTCCCTTATAATGAAACTGCAAATGTTCCAATGGATGTTTGGCCGTCTTGGACATGTGTACTCTTAGGTTTCAACAATGTTTGACAAAGAAACATGAATGTGTTTGCTCTTTACAAAATCTATGAAAGATATGACATATGGTTCATAGATTTTGTTCATCACTTAATCATTACTATAAGTCCATGTTTCCAATAAACTTATTCTTCACGCCGGACAATAGAGCAAAATGTCGTATGTAAATCCTTCCACTTGTCCTTCAGATAAGATAATTTACAATAGGAGTAGAGATTCTTGAATTGATTTAATTGAACATAGAAAGGGAATTAAAATTCTGTTATCACAAAAAAAAGATATTTTTATTGGTACGGCAAAATGTTAACAAATTTTATTGTTCTATCAAATCTTTTTCATTTATAATTAAGCTTTAAAATTATTTTTATAGAGTTTTAACAACAAAATAGGATTTTTTTCCCTCCGCTTCCATATGATATTTTGTACAATAGGTTTTTACACCCACATAAATAGGATTTTAACTACTAAATAGAATTTTTCTCTTCCGCTTTTACAAGATATTAATTACAATATGTTTTTACCTCCACTTTCATAGGATAATTATTATAAAAGATTTTTACCTCCGCTTTCTTAAGATTTTAAATATAAAGAATTTTTCTTTTCCGCTTTCATAGGATATTAACTAAAATTGCTATTAACCTCCACTTTCGACGGATTTTAACAATAAAATTGGACTTTTACCTTTCACTTTCATAGAGTATCAATTATAAAATAGGATTTTCATTCGCTTTTAATTCACAATACATGTAATGTTTTTATTTGCATGGGCAGTAATTTACAATTGATTGATACCTTTAAATTTATATTTTTAATTTTAATCAAATAAAGGGGGAGAATTTTAAATAATTGATATTTAATTGATAGTTTAATTGATTGATGATAAAATATAGTCTAAGATGGCTAATTTTTTAAAATTGATATTGACTTGAAAGAAATCATATTTTCATGAATCATATTTGACGGAGATAATGAAAATCAACTTATACAAAAACTACATCTCAAAAAAAATGAAAATTTTGGGGGCAGAGGAAATTAGCATGATGTTTTGTTATTTATTGAGAAATCTAATTATATTCATATTTAAAATGTAATTTATACGATATTAGTTTCTTAAAATATGGATATGCTTAAATTTAGTATCTGTGTTACATTTTCATAAAAGGCAAAATGTTTATGGGATTAATCAAACATTTGCAGAAGAAATTCAAGCAATCGATGAATATTTTTTTTCATAATTTCATAATTAAAATATCTCGGAGTACTTTTGAGATTTAAAATATGGCTTTAGTTTAGAGTTAATATTCATGAATCATATTTGAATTTTAAGCCTCTTTCCCTGATAAAATAAAGCAAAGGTGGGTAAAAGCTAATAAAACCTTTGCATATTAAATTACAGTTCCCTTAGAGATAGAGACGACGTTTTCGTTTCATGTACCTTGAGACTTAAGGTCAGCTTTCTGTTAAAAATGAAGCTCTTCCATTTTCATTTTATAGAAGTCAATGAGAACAAAAAGCAAAAATGGGAATATTTACATCATAAATAACATTTACGCACCAAGGCTAAATAGAAATTACGCGCATAAATACATATTAAGCACGCTCCCGAACTAAAGGAATATCTCTCTTTCAGATCGAAGAGCACTCTTAATTTTTCGAATCCTCGCTGAATACGAAAACGAATTCCGAACTTAAAGATCACATTACTTAAATTTAAACAGAAGCACCAAAGAAATAAAGTTCCTTTTTGGCCGAATCAAGTTACAAAAAGCAAAAATATTCATTAAAACTTTAAATCATTCCACAAATCGATCCTGGACATGGAACTTAAAAGCGAATAAAAAAAAATGGCGCTTGAAAAGATCCAGAAAACACAGCTTAGGGTAATTAATTTATTCATCGGGTTGAGTCGTTTGGAGGCTGATGTTCCAGAGAGCCTTATTTTCCACTCAGAAGATTCCAAGAATTGAATCCTATTTTCATTAAAAGGAACGAACGTCTTTTGAAGTCGATTCTCATTTTAAAACGTTCTTAAAACTTGGGCGAGGCAGCCTCTTGTCAAGACGATAAGCGCCACTTTTGTGTCTTGTGTTTATGGAAGCATACACCATTTTTATTTACTGCCTTAATTATATTCCATAAAAATAGATTATGCATAAAAGATGGAGGATTCTTGGCGATGAATTATGCCGCTATATTGACTCTTATGTCTTAAAGAGCTTGCTTTTTTGGACCATTTCAGAAAACGCGACCATCTGAGCTTTTTAAGTTTTTTTTACTTGTTTTACACTAAATTCGTAAATCGGAATGGTACTTAAAATTATTTTAAATGGGATTGGTTTTTATTGCTTTTGCATATGTCTCGTTTTTTTTATTTGTTTTATAGTGCAAAAAAGAGCATACTTGTTTTTGAATCTGCAATTGAAAAAGTCTCTTATGGTACTTGCAATTTACAGAGTGAATTTGGATAACGTTAATTTCAACTCACATAGACTTGTAATTTTTTTTATTCCACTATGACTTTTTTATACTGAATATTAGAAGTCTTTGATATTTACAGTTTCATTTTTATGCAACCTATCATTGATTTTTTCTGTTAAGACTTTTAAACTATATTTTAAATTGAAATTTATTTTTCAACAGATGTTTTTTTATAAATTTGATTAAGCAAAAATGTGCATAGTGTTTTTAAATTTCATATTTGCATATAATGTAAATTTTTAGGAAATTAAACATTTTCTAGATAAAAAATTTTTTTGAAGAATTTAATTAGAGATGAAAGTCATATATCAGAATACTAAAAGCTGACTTAATGAGTCCTTAGTTATTACCTATCAAGATTTTTATTTTACCTTTTTAATAAATTTTTAAAAATACTTTTAATTACTTTTTACAAAAACATTTTTCTTTTCTTTTGCAACTGCGTTTATACCAATGGTCATTGCAACAATAGTATATTATGTTATGGGATACGTTGTAGTTCCTGCAGCTATGAGTAAATTTTAAAAATAATTTTCTTAAATTCTTCATTTAAACATTAACATAAAACAATATTTTAGAATAAACATTTAATCTTTTTATAGAGATAATTTTATCGCTGGTTTTCTATCAGAAAAATTGGTTAATTTATCTACTTTCATCTTCTTTGCTGATCTCATTGTGTTTGCCTTTTTAATCATTTAATGTATTAAAACTACAAACTGCAATTTAATATTTCAATAAATATTCATATTTTTATTTAAGAAAATAAATGAAGCTCAAACACAAGCGAGAATTCCAACAAACGATTTTTTCCGGATGTTAGATTTTTCTTCATCATCGCGTTTTAAAAAAAGCTTTTTGGCGTTTTAAAATAGTTTTGAATTTCTTTTTATTTTCTTATTATTATATACATTGAAATTATGTCTAAAAAAGAAATTTACTAATTTAATTTATTATATATACAAAGTATAAAATAAGGTAAGGGTAAATATTGATCCCTTTTCACTCAAAAAAATTATATGCTTAATATTAGATATATTTACAAATCCATGCACAATTTTTGTACAATATATAGTGACAAATCTGCAAATATCCTAAAATTTGAAATAAAAGCATTCGCATTAAAAAAAAGTAATCAGAAATTTAAAAAAATCGGTTTTTAAAAGAAATTTAAAATTAAAAATAAAGAAAAAAATTAAAATGATAATCTTTTTTGCAGGGCAATTTTATTTGAATTATAAGTTACAATATATTCAAAATAAAGAAAATATTGGAAATTTATAATGTCCTCTTCTTTTATAGTTCGTTCATTGGAAGTGCATTTAATAAGGCAGCATAGCTATATGTCACAGAGCTACGCTTATAGATTGGTGGATGCTTGCAGACCATAAGTAAAAAAAAAAGAAGAAAATATCAATTCACATAAAAGCTTTCCCTGAGTGCTCCCTGAAATTTGACTTCTCGCATCATTGGCTTCGAGACCTATAAGATTTCGCTCGGTGTAGTTTCTGGGAATATTCTTGTAAATTCTAACTTTATAGTAGGATTTTTTTTAACACTACTTGCAGACCTTGAATGTTAAGACAACACTTGTACTGTCTTTACAGTTGAATATTAAAATTTAAAAAAAAATGCACTTTATCCTTAATAAGTATTTGGAACAAAGATTATTAAAATCTCATAATTGTGTGATTGATTTATGATTTTGTTTCCTGATTGGATCACTATATTTTTTCTCGTATACAAAGACAAATTATTGTAATACTCGATAAATTCGAACTCGAAATTTTAATAATTCTTCATGTTTCAAATATTCCAGAGTCTGTAAACACATTTTTGATTTTGAATCTGTCTGCTTGGGAACATTTTATCTCCAACAAACTTTAAACTAGATTGATAAAATTGCAAAATTTGATATCGATACCACAAATTTGTAAACTTCTATCAAGGTTTATATGAAATCATTTGAGAGGATGTCTTCTGTCCCCCAGTTTGAGTACAAGTAAATTCAAAAACTCCAAAAATAAATAATATAGGCTTATAAAGAGTCGTGTATAGTTTTAGCTTCTTAAATGTCGAATAGTTTCAAATTTCAAACGAAATCTGTGATGATTATATGCTTGTCTATATTTTCACATGAATGTTGTTATTGTTACTAATGGCGCTATGGACAAGCGCATTAACGGCCGTTAGCAATTTTAAGCCGAAAGAAGCGTCTCTTGTTTTTGAAGTAGCGCCAACTAGGGCCAAGGGTACGACTTAGCTACTCACTCATCACATTCGCTTGCACAACCTCTTTTTACAGGGGCACACATTCATACGCCTCACAGATAGTACATAGAAGAACAACCATGCCCTGTACTGGACTTGAACCATGAAACCTCAGATCACGTGGGAGACAACGGCTCACATGAATGTGAATGCAATAATTCATAAATGCAATGAATTAAATCAATGAAATTGAACATATATAGTGTGACTGCGAATACTATATTTGCTCAATTTTTGTTTACATTGATTGGAGGAAATTCAAAACACATATTCTCACAACCTATTCAGTAAAAATGTCAGATTCCTGCTAATAATATAATATTTCTTTGCCATTATTTTCCAGTGCCATCTCGCTGTCGTTGTTGTTGTTAGTGGCACTTGATATCGACAAGCTTTGCCAAGGCATCAGCGAGCTTTAAGCCGAAAGGAGCGTCTCTTGTTTTTGAATTAGCTCCAACTAGGGCCAAGAGTAGGACTTAGCTACACACTCTTTGCAGTCACTTATGCTACCCCATTTTACAGAGGGGGGCACATTCACACATCTCACAGATCGAAAACAGAAAAACAACAAGGAACGAATTAGAACTGGAACCCGGGACACCCAACTCTCAGGAAAGACCCCTACCCCTATTCCTGGACGCCGTCACGCCATCTCTTTCCAATTTTATGTGCATATTTGTATGAGCTAAAAAAATAGATTATACCTTTTATAGAGAGTATATTAAAATATTTTGGTTGACCGCTATCAATGGTCTGTGTATAAATTGAAAGAAACGCGAATGTTTTAAGAAAAAATTACTAAGTTTTTGATTTCATTAGAAATGAATTTATGAAAAATATTATAAGACACAGGCATTTTTAATTTTTGTGTATATTAGATCGTATAAAATACTCATGAAACCAAAATGTATTAATCCAAAGCAAATAATGTTTTGAAAGTTGGAAGAATGTGTCGGAGATTCAGGAAGATTCAAAGTAGTATAAAAGCAAAATTCTTTAATTTTAGAGTTTTACCAAATGACTTATTTGTAATCTTGGTATTCTAAAGAAGTTAAGCGTAATCATTGATATAAATTATTCAATGCAACTTAAAATACTAGAAGAATTATGTATAAATTATTTAATGTCTTGGTTATTAGATTAAAGAAATATTTTTATTCATTTCTTACAGAACCGTAACTACACAAAAAGTGAATAATAATTATTTAGATGTGTAATGGGCATAAGGATATGAATTGCAAGGATTTCTATAATTCCAATATGTAGAGGAAATAATCAATACTGAAACCATAACCATGTAGCCTTGCATCTACTACAAAACAATCCCTTTATCTTCCTTTTTTTAAAAAAAAATTATCTATATAACAGTAAAAGGCTCTCAAAATTCAATCATTAAATATTTCCAAAATATATAGACGACAACTAAAACATTTAAAAGTAGTATTGTAAAATATATTTAACCTATTTTCTGAAGATTGCCAAAACTAAAGGAAAAAGAATTCGGCAATAAAATATGCTGCACAGAAAGCTTTATATTTAAGTTTACATTGTTTAAAAATTATTTCATTCGGTTTATAAGTGCCAAATTAAGGCAAAAGTTTAAAATATCAATTTTAACTTATCTAAATATTAGAAAAATCTTTTTCTTATTAAACTAGTACATCCCAAGATAATCTGGGAAGAGCATACTGCTCAGTAGATTATTTTATATCATTATTCATACCACATAATTCATACCTCAGTAGGGTAACATTGTAAACCAGACATTTAATCATCATTATAAGCATTGATACGGAAAATGGCAACTTCGCGAATTTCAACACAGATGCTTTAAATAAATAGATATTAACCTCTAGAATAACACTGCAATTCCAAAAATTAATAAATTTGGAAGTGCTTTTAAAAATTATAATAGAATATGTAAAAAAAGGTAAGCATATTAGTTGCCATGCAAAAAGGTCGTAATACATAGGAAATAAAATATATTAGGCTTGTTTAACCCATTCGCTGCCAACCACGAATATACTCGTGGTTGTCAAGGTCTTACCCATTGCCAGCACGAATATTTTCGTGATACTTTCAACATATTATAACGAGTAACTTGTCGAAATTGCAAACTTTTTATGGCCACAAACATAAATATACAAGTGAAAAAACTTGAAAAAAAGCTACAAATAAATATTTTTTACAAATATTCTACTTTATTTAACCCATTCGCTGCCAAGCCTAAATTTTATGAGGTTATTCCCATTCCCAACCACGAGTATACTCGTGTTTGATTTTTTATGCATGTAAATGATTATTTATGACAAAATATGCGTATTTATTTTGAAATAATAAAACTTAGATAAACAATAACACTCAAAGCAGAAATGGCAATGGGAATAACCTCATACATTGTAGGCTTGGCAGCGAAGGGGTTAATATAAAATTGTATTAAATGCATATATTTTCCAAAAGAATTTGTATACATATTTCAACGACAAAAGAAAACAAAAGGAAAGGTCAAATTATTTCAAAATAAATTCTAATACATTTTTTGCAATAACTGTCTTCTATTAAACAACACTCAGAAATATATATTGAAACCATCAATTCCTAAAACAAAACTTAAACTTGAAGCCATACTTCACAATATTCAACCCATTCAAATAGTTCTTATTAATTTTGAAAACCGCACTCTTGGAAAAATCTGGTAATTAGCACAAATGTTCTGCTGCATTATTCCGCGTACTTCACATCTTTCTTCACCGGCGTGAATATTTGATGACCCCCACTTGTAAAATGATTACGTTTTGAAATTTTAAAAAAAGAAATGCTCAGAAAAGTCAAGATTATTACTTGAATCCATCTTGGCTCTTATTAATACACGGCGCTTACAAAAGATACAGCTTTGGAAAAGAGAGCTTTGAATATCATTTAAGAGGAGGCCGTGAACGAGACTACTAAGTTATCCTCAGACCGTAAATATTTGTCTTTGTTTTAAGAAAGAGGGTTTGGGGGTGGACAGAAGGGGACTAGTTATTACCTGTGTCTCTCTCCTTCATCAGAACGCTTCCTTCAAGTCGAATTTTGTAAAGAACCCCTCGGGGGCAGTTTTAAGTGCCAATTAGAGCGAGCACGAGATTCCTAAGAGTTAACGTAAATGCGAATCCACGTTAATTCCCTCTCTCTTCACTTCGCTTCCTCTCTCTCTCTCTCTCACGGTCGGTCACGGAAGCCGGAGAAAAGGATTTTCCGGAGTCTAACGAGCTCTCACGGCTACTCGGGACACGGAACCAGTTAAATAGCCTCCTTCAACGGCAACTTTTCCGGATCAATTATGTAATACGTCTCATGTATCGGGCGGTTATAATTAGGATACTCATGCAGCAAAATATGCCACCAATCGTCTTATAACCGTGCATGTAATGAGCAAAGATCGGAAGATCACGTAGAGGAAGGAATTAACTAAACTACCCCCGCTTTCTGTGCTTGCAGTTTGCAAACTGCCAGGGTGGAAAAGTAAGGATAATAAAGTTTAGAATGGTAGTCTTATCATCGAGATGGCGTGCGAATGTACTGTTGAATGTAAAAGACTGGTGGCCTATTGAAATAAGTCTAATGTAAATAGGGAAGAATATTCACACTCTCCCTATATATATATATATATATATAGTTCAAATTTTCAATCGTTAATAAAGTACTTTTATTCATCCACTCAAGTTCAAGTAAACTTTTCAAAATTATAGCTATGTCAATTGATGTTAAGACAGTCTGAAATATTAATTAATTAAACACTAATTTTCTAGCCAGAAATCTCCATTTCCCCACCGCCAAATAAGCAACTAACTCAATTTTTTTACCACTCTAATGTATTTGATCTTAGTATCATTTCACCCGTTTATTTTGAACGATTCTGTTTATTTTCTTAATGTTTGATGTATTTAAAATTAAACATTGTTAATGAATCAATTTTTCGAATTCTTTTTGAAGTATTTTCGAATTAAAACATTACAGATTAAAGAAAATAAAAAAATTCTAATCTGTATTGCGTTACCCCAACTGGCCTAGAAAATTCACGCATTTGTGTTACCTCAATTCAGTGTGTTTTGATTGTGTCCATAGTGGGTTCTGATTTATTTTCAACAGATATGAACTTGATTTCATTTTAGACATGTATAATTTTTTGATCAATTTCTTATATTAATTGAATATATTTAATCAAAAGTAATTAAAATAACAATTTTATTTGTTGACATCAGTAGGAATTGAATCTAAACTTTTTCTTATTACTTGTTTTTAATAGAAATCATATGAAACATAACTATAGATGCATATCATTTATCAATTCTAACGTTATGTACTTTATTTAATTATGTTTCAAGTCTTTTTATTACTATATATTATCTATGATTTATTCTCATATTCTTATTCTATTTTATTATCTTATTCTAAAAACAAATATCTAATGTAAAAAGAAAAGAAAATTTGTTTTTTTTCTCTGTTAATAGAAATGTAACTATATTTTCTTTATAATTATATTTATATTCTTATTTAAATAAATTATAACTATAAATGCGTATAATTTAAATAAATTCTAACGCTGTATTCTTTATTAAATATGAGTTTCTTAAAATTTTATTACCAAATTATCTGTTATTTATTGTTTTATTCTAAATTGAAATATTTCCTGCTTTATTTACATAATTCAAAGAGGTTTAACTGCATTTTGTTAATATATTTTCAATTCGGCAAATCAATTTTCATATATTTTTAAGTAAAAATAATCTTATTTATAATTATATTATATTTTAAGTAATAATAATAAAAAATCATATAAATAATTTGCTCATTACATTTAAAATTAATAAATAAAATAATTTTAAGACTTTTTACATCACTTGGAGAAATTTCTCGTGTTTATAGCTATTTATCATTTTAAGTAAATTATTTATTTTTCTATCTCCTTAGAATTAGAAATTTAAAATGCCAAGGAAATAAATCGGAAAGTGAAATTATCCATGTAATTCTCGTAATACCAGAACTCCTAAATTGAGAAAATATATATTTCTTGCTAAAATATATTGTCTACTGAAATGAATATTAATTTCTGTAAAATGTCTTATTGAGAAGGAAATGTAAACTTCAATTATGACTCAGATTCAACTGAAATTCCTCGTTTAATTATTAGCAGAAACTTCAAAACTTAACCCTAATCTAAATGTTTGTTTGTATACACTCTGGCTTTTAATTTCCAGGAATGTGATTTTTCTCTTGTCTAACATGATTAATCCAACAGGTTCCACTGATATTATATCGCTTTCGCCTGCACCCACCATGAACAACTCAATTATCCAATTCCTCTCATTTTGGATAATTGTGAATAATCGAATGCATTCAAAACTCCACACCGGAGCGTATGCTTCATTAAAGCCTATACCTTTTCGCTAATTAAATCCTTTTTGCTATCAGTTTCGGCTCAATTCTCCTGATGAGGAAGGAACTTGTTTTCTTACTCGGGCCCTATCAGTTGCATGATTGGATTAACTCTCTGGGAGTTAATTTCGTTAATTCCTATACTTCATGCCTTCCCCCAACGATTCGTCTTCTTCGCCTCTATTAGTTCCGACCGTTTTTCGCCGTTCAACCGTTTCTTAATGCATTCTCCGGAAACGTTCGGATTCTACCGATATTCATAAATTGTTCTTTTTTCCCCCTCCAATAAGAATATCGGTTCTGTGACTTCTGTAATGATTATTGGAGCGAGATACAAATCGGCATTTTGTTCTTAAATTCTTGGAAATGTCATAAACAATAAATATAGCGGTATCTGTAACCGTAATCACCGAAGATAATTTTCTTGTATTTTCATTTTATTTCCTTGATATAATTTACCAATTTTTTTTGAAGATATATTTGAGATTCATTCGATTATGGATTTTTTTCTTCTATGCTTGGTAGATTTAATCTATAGAGTTATATCCTCTTCACATATATAGCAAATATAGAACCACTAAGCCATAAAATACTTTTTTTGTTTTCTTCTACTTATTTGTAAGATTATTTGTCTTAAATGAATTTTTTTTACTTTAAAGGATATTTTAATGGCCCATGTTACTGTTGTTAATGCCTATCATAAATCATTTATACCCATCATAAAGCCTTTATACCTAACATAAATCGTTTATGTTTATCATATATCCTTTATACCTATAATAAATAGTTTATATCTATCATAAATCATTTATACCTATCATGAATCATATAAATCATATAAGATACATGTAAACTATAGGCTCTGTCGAGGCTGTGTGTGACGTAATTGCCGTGTCACTCATCACCCGAGTATTAACTCTTGAAGCTTCTAAATAGCTATTATCTCTCTTTCTCTTCGGAACGCTCGCTCGTGCACTACCTTAATGAAGAGCATAGTAAAAATCAAACGTTTAATTTCTTTAGTTAAATTATAAATAAAACTATCTTTCTAAAACTTTGCAATGATTAGAATGACAACAAAAACACGCAATACTAATTGTGAAACTACTATGCATACATATGTTTCCCCATAGCTCTTTCAGACAGATTCCTATAGTAAAATTAACTATTGCAATGGTTCTCATGACAAGACTTCTTCGGTCCCTAGAACCCCAAACTATCGGGTTTTTTTTTTCCAAATATTCTTATATATGTATAAAAGTATAAACAAATCTAATATAAGCATAACATTTTGACTATGTTGCCTTATAAGCAGGTTAACTAGATTAATATTGTTTGGATTTTAACTGGCTTGAAATATGTTGTTAGAGATTTAAAAATCTCTTACTAGTTCGTAAAAGGGCCATCAAGCTGAAAAGGGTTGGAAATGGTGGGAGTAAAGTTTGCATTTCACTATAAATTTCTTTATATTGAATGTTCGAAAAATAAATCCAAAGAGTCAAAGTATCGCATCGTTAAGTTGAACAACTTTTACATTTAAAATTTTTCAATAACTGCAACATCTGAGAAGTTAGGGACTGAAAAGATTATTTCAAGTCATGATTTTGACTGTTTTTAGGTCAACAATTTAGGTTGCCAGATAGATATAAAGGAATATACATTTACCTTCCGGCTTACCGAGGGGAATTTTGCTCTTCTAAGCGTGGTAATCTCGTTCTGCAGAATAATATTTTTAGCTTATATTTATGCATGCATCCGTCTTTCTTCTGAATATGCACATGTTGAACTACTAAGCCATTAAACATTCTTCCATCGCATGCAGATTTTTCTTCTTTTTTTTCTAAGTGTATTTGTTTTACTTGAATATTTTCCTTTGAATAATATTTTTAGTGATCCTTCTTAATGAACTAATATTTATAACTTTTTTCCTTTAACAATTCATTTTATTTAATTACTTTTTAATGCAATTAATGGGAGTATCAGATAGTTCATTTGAATCGTAATAATTGAAAAAAAAAGTTTTGATTATATGAAAAATTTGAATGTTCCTTTATGCATGGTAGACTCACTCTGTAGAATTAAATCATATGCATATATATATGAAAGTATTTATCTTTATTCTGCATACGTTGAACTACGTTGTATACGTTGAACACAAGGCATATTTTAATCATATCTAAATTTTTATTCCTATTTTACTTAATTTTAATGATATTTTCTTTATCCCATACTACTATACAGATGTTTATCTATATTTGGCATTTCTGTTTTATATATATTTAATTTATTTGCTTTGTTTAATAGTTTATACACTATTAATGGGATAGTCAGATTCTTCATATATTCTTAATAATTGAACGAAATTTCATATTTTTGAACAAAATCCATCAAACTATTCAAGTACATGCAAAATCGAAGCTGAAATGTAAAATTTAAGTAAATAAAACTTAATACACACTGTTAGCACCTAAAAAAATTTATTTATCAAATTTGAAATAAAATCTGTCAAATATTTCGTCTTTCGACCTGTATTTTTGTACGCATGTAAATGCAATTACTCACAAACGCAACGAATTAAATCAATAAAATTTTGTATATTATTCTTATATTATTACATAACAGCATTTTTATGTCTAATTTTGGTGTCAAAGAAAAATTAGTATATTTATTAAGCACATGTGTTAACCAAACATTTACTTTGCCTCTTTTAATTGTAATTTTTTTGAAGGAAAGCGAATATTTTCTTTTACAACATTCTTTCTGGGTATAAAGACTCGTCGATATCAAAATTTTTTTCGTCGATAAGAATGTCTATCAGTTTAACTTCAAAGCGGAGATTTTTCTTCTGTAATACTTCTCCAGGTGAAATTCAAATCCACGTTTCGTTTTTCTCACCTGGAAATGTAACAGATATTTCCTATATCCATGTCACCAAAATAATATATATTTTTGTATTTTATTTCTTCACTTCCTTTTTTTTATTTTTTTTATTTTTCTTTATCGTTTGGCAAAGAAATCGGAACATTGCAAGCGTTGTTTTTTTACATGTTTTCTGAAAGTCATTCAATCACAGATTTTAAATTCGAGACTTGCATATTTGTTGACGTTTCAAATATGTATCAAAGCTCTTTTTAGTAAACATAAGACTTTTATATTTTGTCCTTTGAATGTAGTGTATGTTTTCACATGTTATTCAGAATCTGAATAAGAGTTTTCATATGCATACGAGTTTATAATGTTGGTTGCAATAAAATACTGTGCAGAATATATACAGGAAAAATTTATAAGACTAGTCGAGTTGTATTTGAGACATTATTTTTAATCTTTACCTTACCCAAATTATCCATTTTTTTGGTGTAAGCATTTCTTTCTCAGTTTTATAGTTTATGTTTAAAAAATCGTTCTCGTTAATAACATAAAATATTTGGAAAATTAGAAAAAGGTTAAATATTATTAGCATTCTCTGCTTTATATATGAAGGTAATTATAGCGTTACGGGGTTCTGATTGAATAGACTTTACTTGAGAGAGCACAAACAAATTTATTTACAGATATTTACAGGATAACTTGATAAAGTAAAACTTCAGATAAACACAATCCAGCAGTCAACAGTCACTTACAGCGTAAATGCAAGCCTTACGCGCAATAAAAAAGGCTGCAAAACAGTATCGTATAGCATAGTAAACCGTAAGACACAGCGAGCTCAATAATACAACGTTAACACCAAACGTAAACACAGCTCACTAATAACAAGCGAGAAAAGTAATCCACTCGTCCAGCGAAACGCTTCTCTTCCGGGAGGAAACTCTCTAACTGCCGGAGCTGCGACAACTCGTTCCTTATATAGCCGTGCAAGCGCGTGCCCCAAAACACGCGAAGCTTCATGTACGATCCAGCGGCTACCAGACTATTCATTTCGCCAAATCTACTGGACTGCAGGGTAGCTCCTTGTCAAACGTCGCCAACTTCGATGTCTTCCGCGGTGCTCACCCGCTTGTAACAATATATTCCATTAGTTTTTTTTTTACATTATAAAGCTATAAAGGGAGTGATAAACCCTATTAAAAAAAGCTGCAAAAAGACTAACTTCTATAAAATTTCACCACAGCTTTTGAAATAAATTTTATTCTGTCGAGATATATTTAAAATAATGTTTAAAATATAAATTCAAATTATCGATATAGATATTTGGTCTTTACTTATACATTTTCGTATATATATATATATTTCTCTTTGCTTTCAGTTGCCAAGACGAAAAAATAAAACTGACATTATGAATTCAAAACAATAAAATTTCAAAGAATTTTGGTTAGCCTACTATTTTTTTTTAATTGGTAAAATCCAAATGAGTTCTAAAATCGAAAAAAAAATTACTTACAATGATTTCTATACGCTATCTTTTAAGTAATTTTTTTAAATTAATGTGCTGGTTTTATACTTTTAAAAAGGAAATATTAGAACCAA
>JAOUZG010031333.1:440130-451051 GCA_026289955.1 Argiope argentata
TATATATATATATATATAAAGAATTGAACTATCATTCTTCACCTTCACGTGAAAAATACTAAAATCCTCGCATTTTACTGATATAGCTGTTTCCTGTTGATTTGAAATTTCAGTACAAACTGCTAAAATTCTGTTTAATGTACTAAAAATTGATTAAATTGAATGAATTCAATAATATTTGAAAAAACTGAATTAGCATCGAGTATCATCCACTAAAAATTTAAAAAAATGTATTTGAGCTTGAGTGGATGAATAAAAAGTATTTTATTAATGATTGAGAATTTAAAAAAGGTATATAAATATATCTAGGTGAGTGTGAACTAATAGAAGGAATTGAAAAAAAAACATTTCGAATGATATCACTAAAGAAATGATTTATAATATTAAAAACATTTTTATTGAAAACACTTATTTACTATAAATAACTACTCGCTATATATAAGAGCTCTGTAAGTAATTTTCAACAATTTTTCCTCATAAATCATGTATTATTTTGCAGATAAAGCATAATTTATAAGCATTTTTATGTCAAAAAAACCTTTATTGGTACTTACGTATTATACCGTCCAATTTCATAGCCAAATTTGAAGTCGTTCGCCAATGAGTTGATAAACCGCCAATTATAGCAATCCGGCAACGGTATAACCCATTGACCTTTATCGCCAAATTTAAATCCATCGCCAATGAGTTACTAAATTGGTGGCGATTATTGGCGAAGACGGTATAAAGTATAAGCACCCTTTATTATATATTAATCTATTCAAAACAAAAATGTTATTTGTTGTGTTTCTACGGTAAATTTTTTTTTCATAAATGAACAAGAAAACTATCTTAATTCTCGCAATTCTTACCCATTTTGTAAAATATTCCGTGCAAATTAGTCTTATTCTATTCGTAAGAAAATTACCTCCATATATTACGGTTTTGTATCTTATCCCTAAATAGATTGCAATCATTTATGCAGATCGGGACATAAAATCGGAGATAATCTATCACCTAATACAGAATTCGAGCTTAAATGAAATCATCCAGTGTAAATTGCCCCTTTATGGGTATCTTCTTCTTCTTGGGTATTGTACAAAAGGGAGCACTAAATGAGTACTCATTTCGTGGCGCATCTTATTAGTGAAACCCGTCTGGAGATGCGTTGTGGAACAAATGAAATGACATATCGCGGGAAATGGAAATGCTGGGGCAGAAAAGTTGAGAAAATGTATTTCTCGGTCCTCACGAGAGAGGAAATGAAATGTCATATTCTGCACAAAATGTTCAGATATTTCGTGCTCTTTGCCCGTCATAACTGGTTTCATTCAGACGTACGGAAGCATTGGGGATTTTTATTATTTTTATGAATAATATTTGCGTATGATTCATTCGTCTCTAGAAAGAATAAGATAAAATATTTCTTAAAACCTAATTATATATATATTTTTGTTATCATGTCAGATCATGATGTTATTTTTGGGATAATGTTTTCGGCGTCAACAAAAATCCGTAGGCGAAAAATAAAAAAATTATTATCTACACGAACACCTAAAAAAATCAGTTTTTAATAACGTGTTGCTATTGCATATACAAAAGCTCTGGTTAAGAAATATAAGCTAATGACTACAGCAAATAAAACTTACAAAAATGTCCTTTTGAGCAAGCGATTACATGAAAAGAAATAACTAGGAAATTTGATTTTTTTTAAACAATAAAGGCGAGAGAATTTATTGGATCGTTTGCAACACTAACGTGACTCTTTCAAAGAAACAACTAAAATGAATAAAAATATAACTTAACTTGCACGAGCACGTGGTGATCAGCTATTCGAGAAATTATGTTCAGACATGATACATTGAAATATTCATAGCAGATTTCATTAAAAAAATTTGATATATTTATTTTAAATTAATTTCATGGAAATATTTTAATAAATGATTTTAACAATTCAATAGTTGTAAAATTTATTAAGAGTTTGATCTTTTTCTTGACAGTCAATAGGAACCAATAGAGTTTATCAAAAAAAATAATAATGGTATATTTTTTTCAGCATTTATATTTTTACTAGAAGGTTATAGATTTTTAAATATATAAAATTTAGATAAATATAAAATAATATTTTCACATTTCTTACAAATTAAGAGAGTTATATTCACTATAATTGGAAAAAAAGTATTTTTTATAGAAAATACGTTTGGTTATAATATTTAAATTTTGCAGACAACTCACAGCTAATATTTTCTGTTCTTTTAAACATGTTCTTTTATCTTCGGTAAGTTTATTTTAAAATTTTGTTAGAGATTTACGCAGTGAATATTTCTAAACATCAAAAGCATTTATTTATACAACAATGCACAAACGAACACATTACAGTAAAAGGTTAAGTATGAAAATTAAAGAAGGTTAGCAATAGCACTGGAAGAATTTTCAATCACACTAAATAAATATTAAAATAAATACAGAATAAATATTTAAGATAAAGGGAGTTTGAGTAGAAGAAAATGAGCGTTGATATCAAACATATTTCAAACGGTAAACAAATCTCAGAATTATCAATATAAAAGCGCCTATATGTCAAACTAAATTGTTTATTTTTAAATAACATATTTAATGCATGTTTCCAGCCATTAAAAACTTTGATAAAAAGGTTATATCTCAGGAAAAACTAATAAACCCTGTTTACTTCACAAAGTAATACATGAGAAAACAACAACTTTAGAATGGATTTTGTCCTGACATTCAAAATACTTTTTGTTTTAGTAAATATTAGTTCTCCAAAATCAATTATCTCATTTACTATCTACACATATGGAAACATACCAAAAACATAAACTTTCTGCGATCTACTTTTCTAAAGAATTACTCTGTTTACCTGAAATTAATGGGCACCCCAAAACTTTCTCTCATGCTCTCCAATAAACTTGTCTCTCCGTTTTGGCCTGGTATCGAAGTTTCGGCAATGGACCCGGGTGTTTTCAGTTTCGTAACCCTTTTCCACCAAAGAAACGTCGTGTAAGTGGGTCTAGTGCATATTAAATCCGTTCGGTCCAAACATCCTTTCAATGATGTGACGTGGAAAGAGGAAGGAGGGCCAGCTCAGTTGCCATCTTCGTCATCTGATTGAGGTTCGAAATTATGAAGTTCGTCCCAAAATGTAGGTATAATAAATATAGGTATAAAACACAACACAATAAAGAACAGAAAAAAATTAAAAAGCTATTATGTAAAGTTTGATACATAGTTTTATCATTCAAATAATACATCAGCATCAAATTTTGAGCAAAATGAATGAAGAAGATATTTGTCTTTCGTTCTATTCATTTTAATACGTGTAAAAGCAATAATTCAAAGCCAGCTGCGAATTATATAAATTGAATTTGATGAACATTTTTAATATCTAAATTGCAAACTTGCATTAGAGTTTGAATCGAATGTTTCATGGGGTTCAAAAGTCTGCTGCTCTAAAATATTTGCGTAATTGTTTTGTGCATTTCGATGATTTTTGTATTCGATATTTTCACAAAGTGATATCTCAAAAACACCAGCATTTAAATAAATAGAATTTTGTAATTGAATGCATAATTAAAATTGTGACCACCGATCAGAAAGAAAACCATTTGTAATAAGTTGATTTTACTATCTCGTCTACGCATAGAGAAAATATAGAAATGGTCAAAAAAAATTATTACTTGAGATTTTGACGAATCTCCGCATTTTAGACCTTTCTACTGAGTTCAGAAAACATATCTTTGGAAAATGTCCGTTTGTTTGTAACAAATATAACTCAAAGATGTTTTAAGCTAGACAGATGAAATTTTACTTATAGGCTTAAAATTAAATTTTCGTATATCATTTAAATTTTGAACAAACTTCGTTCGGAGAAAGAGATTTTGCTTCTGTCTGTGTGGCAATTCTAAAACTATGTAGCCCTATAACTGTGAAACGAATAGAGAGAGCTAAAACACGTAATACAGATTTAAAATCTTCAGTATAGATGCCTACCAAATTCTGTGGCAATTCTAACAAGAATTTGCCAATCTGTCAGCTTGTACTTTCGGAAATATGTAAACGAGATCATTCATAAACATGAATATATCAAATCATGATTTGAATATATCAAAATGTATCAAGACTTTAATATAACAAAAATTGTCATGAATATATTAAAATATATCAAAATTTATACTGAATATGTCAAAATTTATACTGAATGTATCAAAATATATCATGACTCATATCAAAATTTATATTGAATATGTCAAAAGTATATCATGACTTGAATATGTCAAAAGTATATCATGTCTTGAATATATCAAAAGTATATCATGAATTGAATATGTCAAAAGTATAGCATGACTTGAATATATCAAAAGTATAGCATGAATTAAATATATCAAATGTATATCAAGACTTGAATATATCAAAATTTATCTTGAGTGCATCAAAATATATCATAACTTAATTATATTAAAATATATCTTGAATATATTAAAATATATTGTGACTTGTATATATTAAAATATATCATCACTTGAATATATCAAAAAAATCAGAACTTAATTAAATTAAAATATATCTTGAATGTATTAAAATAAATTAAGACGTATATATCAAAATATATAATGACTTCAATATATTAAAATTTATCTTGAGAATATCAAAATATATAATAACCTAAATATATAAAAATATATCTTGAATATATTAAAATATCTCATCACTTGAATATATCAAAATGTATCTTGACTGAAATATATCAAATGTACTCCATAATCATTTTGACTTTCTGTGTGTGAAATTTTAGTTTCAATCGTTTGGGAAAAACGCATCCAAAACCCAAATTTGATATTTGAAAATTTGACTTTTGACCGCTTTTATCATGGATTAATTGCTAAAACACTCGCCAAGAATCTCATTACGTATGCAGTGAAAAGTTAAATATACGTCAAAAGTTAATATTTTGTATCTATATCACGCCGATGCCATACAAGAAGTAAATAACTGGGATAACATTATTATTAGAAAGTAAGGGTGAAAGTTTTCTGGCGACAACTGTCGCTGGCTTACTTACTGTTACTAAATACGAAATTATCGTGCGTGGGATTTGGAAACAAGTAGATCACTTACGTCGTTAGTAACCTTGTCCAAGATCCACAATTCCACAGGGGGCAGAGACGGCAACATATGTAGTGGAAAGTTTCCGAGAATATCTTAGAGAAAGCAATCCCACTGGTCTTTTTTGCATCAATTCTAGTATCCAATCTTATCTGAGCTATGAATAGAATGGAATTGCTTATATAATTCATAGCATGGGATTTCTAAAAATACATCCCATACTGAATTATTCGAGTCCAAATCTCATCTGAAAAGATATCTCTGCAGGAGATGAACACTCATTTCATGACATATCTTATTAGTGGATTCGTTTGGTGAATTCTGGAAATACACTGCGACTCAAATGAAATGACATATCATGGAAAATGGAAATATCGAGACAGAAAAGTCGAGAAAATGTATTAGATTCACTAGATAGGAAATGAAATATCGTAGGTGGCATAAAGTTTTGGTTTCATGTTCACATTGCCAATCAAAGTCAGTTTGCGTTTATTTCTTTTCGATGTAGTATTGTTAGGGGTATTGAGTTTTTGTTTCAACCATGCAGAAGTATCATTTTAGCTTATTTGTTAACTGAAATCGTAAGATATATGGCCTTTTTCGGGGTTATAAATGAATACTTTTATTCAATTTTTACCTAAACTAGATTGAAAAAATTATCTAAAAGACAAAATTATATGATTTAAAGGAATTCATTTGTTTTTCCGAAAAAATTGGAAATTAGGAGGGTTTTTTTTTTGGCTAAAACGAAAAATTAAGTAAAATTCTTAAAGTGTAGATTTTTTTAGTTTATTGAATGATTTGTACAAATTTTAGGAGATATATTAAGGAATATATTATTTAATTTCTGATTTATGAAATAAATTTTTATTATTATCTAATATTTAAGCATTTAGCTAAAATATAAATATTATAAAGTCTTGAATTCTTAATGCTTTTTGTTGTTGCTGCTGAAACACTAAAATACCAATAAAATCCTTTTAAACAAAGATATTAGCTCAAGAACCAAAAAATATATTGAGAAATTATTTATATATTGAGACAAATATTTTACTAAATTTGAACCAAAAAGTATGCATTTGATTTTAATTTTTAAAATTTTTTACGTAAGAACGTTTTTTGTTTTCGATTCTTATTTTAAATTCACACTCTCTTTATATATATATATATATATATATATATATATATATATATTGTTCAAATTTTCAACCATTAATACAATACTTTTATTCATCCTTTCAAGTTCAAATAACTTTTTTAAATTTGTAGTAGATGACAGTTGATTTTAATACAGTTTTTTTTAATATTGATTCATGAATGAAATTAAATTGATTTTAATACTTTTAATAGAGTTTTAGCAGTTTGTAAAGAACGTTAAAATCAACAGGCAGTAGCTCAATCGGTCAAATGCGATTATTTCACTATTTTTCACGTGAGATTGCAGAATGCGAGTTCAATGCTTGCGAAAATCATTATTATTTTTAAAATTATTTATATTATTCGTAATTATTTCATAAAAAGTAAGTAAACTAAATTTTTAATTTGCTGACTTAAGGAGGAATTGACTTAATTTTTTTATATTACTTTTTACTGTAGAATCTTAGGAAGGAGCATTTTAAGATATAAACAACAATTAAACGTGAATACCACAAATATAATAAAAAAAATTTCTTCCATATAGATTGAAAATAAAGTCAAAATGCGTTTGCTTTCGTAAAGCAAATTATTCAGCTATTCATTATAAATAAAAAATAAAATAATATTTGAGAGTTTTTTAAAAAAATCGAGTTTCAGTGTAGTTTCATGTTTTAAATATACAGAAAATAGGAGATTTCAATAAAAAGTAAATTTTTTACAACAATATCATTTATTTTAGTTAATATTCTTCATGTTTGAACAAATTTCTTTATGAAACCTTCAGAATTTGGTTTCTAAGTCCACGTTTTGGGAATTTATACTAGCTTTATATTTTCATATATATGAAATATATACAATGATATGATGATTCATTATATCTATGAAATATATCATTCTATATATTTCATTTGCATACGTTTTAATGCTATCTTCTGAAATTATAAACTTTGATAGAATTTTCTGATGAAAGATGTCGTAAAATAAATTATAATGCATATTTTTGTTCAAAGTTGGCGTAGTAATTCCTCAATACGTTCTACAAATTCTGAACCATGGGAAAGTAATTTATTCCTAGATGAATATTTTATAGTTGTTTTAATATTTCATTATGAGAAACAAATTAAAAAGTTCATGTTATATATCAATGGAACCCCAATATTTAATGAACCAATAGATATTGTATACAGTTTTTCAAATATTTTCGTTAGAATTTGTTTTTATTATCATGTCAGAACATGATATTGTTTTAGGAATGAGGTTTTGTGGCGTCAACAAAAACCCGTAGGTGAAAAATAAAAAAAAAATCCGTTGGCAAAAAGTTGAAATATTATTATCTGCACGAGCATCTCAAAAAATCAGCTTTTAATAACATGATCCCATCCCATTTGCAAAAGCTCTGATTTAAAAAAATAAGTTGGTGAATACAGCAAATAAAATCTTGAAAAATGTCATTTTGAGCATGTCATTATATGAACTGAAATAAATAGGAAGTGTGATATTTTATAAACAATAAATGCGAGACAAAGGTTTTTGGGATCGTTTGCAATACTAAAGTGATTCATTCAATGGAACCATTAAAATGAATAAAAATATAATTTAACTTGCACAAGCACGTGGTGCTTGACCGTTCAAGAAATGATGTTCTGACATGATACATGGAAATACGCATAGGATATCATTTTAATCTTTTTTAGTTTAATTAAATTCATGTTATTCAATCTTATCCAATAACACTGTGAAATTTACTTTTTAAAATGTATGCATATCTTATTAAAATTTCACAACTTTAAATATCAATGTGAGTGAACAAATTTGGCTTTGAAGATAGCTAGTTGTATTAAAACTTAGACCATGAGGTTTCATATCGCTTCTTTCAAAGTTATAATGGAAAATAATATATCATTTCCAAATGTCAGGTACCACACAACAACGACAACACGTTCCAAACTGCGAAAGTAACATTTTGATCCTATGTCTTAAAATTTTCACTCGAAAAATCACTTGACCTGAAGGCAGGAACAATACTATTGAACATTTTTTACTATATAAGGACATACTTGTTCTCCGATCAGTAATAGTAAGGCAAGTTTTAGTTTAGAGAAAAACTTTTTTCTTGGTTCAGATTACTTTCATGAGGCAGCTCCCTTTTCCAAGAATATAAACTGACTGTAAGGAAAAAAAATTGGTGAAAAATGAAAAATTGCCTCAACAATAGTTCTGATGGTCTTTACAAAAAATGATGGATCTATAGGTTTTATTTTCTGTTATATAATCTTTAAGATCGCAAACATTTTCTTGCATTTACTTTATATATTCCTGCCTGTAGATATCCTGAAATACATATACTTTATACGTTTGTAGATGTTCTGAAATAGGCTGACAATTTTCAAAAATGCATAATAAGGAAACGGTTAAGAATAAAAAAGGCAATTACTGCAACAAAATCATGCCAGAGTGCTGAAATTTTACCTCCAACAATTTCGTTTTTGTTTTAGTTCGAAAATTTTGCTGCAGGCTGTTAACATGTAAACAAGTGGAAATTGAAAGTCACATAGCAATTTTTCGAAAAATTTTATAGAAAGAACAATCTCAAATATTTTCTTACGGTTACTTTATATAAGATGTCTTGAAAAAACGGAAAATTTTTGAAAAGGTACAACATGAAAATGGTTAAGATTTAGAAAATAACTCCTGTAGCAAAATCATGCAAAAGATCCGAACATTCCCTCCCACAATTTTTTTGTTTTAGTTAATGTTAAATGTTTTTTGTTAATGTTTAACAAAAATTAAATGTTTTAGTTAATGTTTTTTGTTTTAGTTAATGTTTTGTTTAGTTAATGTTTTGTTTTAGTTAAAATGGTGTCGGTAGATGGCGCTACAGACAGTAAGCGTGTAATTAAAGAAATAATTAAAAATCCCATCAAAATTCTTTGAAGTATTTTAAGAAATGAGAGATCGCAAAAACTTTCTTGCATTCCCTTTATATAGAATGTCTTGAAATAGACTGACAGTTTTCAAAAATGCATAAAAGGAAACCGCTTAAGATTCAAAAAAGCAATTCTTGTAGTAAATTCCCTAAATTTTTTTCCTTCCGCGGTTTTTGTTTAGTTGAAAAGTTGTCGATAGATGGCGATGCAAACTTTAAGCATGTAAATAAATAAATAATTAAAAATCTCGTCAAAATTTTTCGAAATTTCTTAAGAAATAAAATTTATTGTACAATATTTTCGCTTATGTAATAACTGAACAGTGTCATATAACAGTTCATCCTTTTCTTATCGACTTTCTCATGCGGAACTTTACTTGTTCATTGGAATTTCTTGCACTATTGTTCTATTGTACTTTATTGCGTACCCTTAAAGGTTTTTGGATTTGCACTAAAAGCGTCTACTTATTGCAGTAATACTGTCACCCTGTGGGGGAAATTCCAATGCAAAAATAAAAAATCTTCTCCTCCAACAATTACATGATTTTCAAATTTTTCCTTCAGAATAAGCTTTCCAATTTCCTACAGTTCACCCAGTCTCAGAACATTCTTTTGAAAGTCAAAAAAGTAACCCCTTCTGATGCTGTATATTTTGATTATTTACATGTGGGGAAAAAGATAAAAAGGACTTGCAGTGCCATCTATCTACAACATTTTGAACTAAAACCAAAAACTGTGGCAGAAAAATTTATTCTTTGTTACTCGTATTTCCCAGGTAGTACAATACTGTTGTCCAATATTGTACAATATTGTGCGATATTATATGATATCAATCAATATTTCGCAATATTATATAATCTTGAGAATATTGATGGATGTCATACAATATTGTACAGTATTTACGTGACACTATGGTAGTCTTTTTTAATTTAACCTTTTCCCTGTTATGTATTTTTTAAAAACGTCAGTCTATTTCATAACAATCTGTATCTGTGACATGTTCATTATTACAAATAAATGTTTAAGAGTTTAAAATTACTCTCTAATCATTTATTCAAATTACAAAGTAGCTCTATATTTTACATTAATTTAACACTCTTTAAAACAACATTATCTCAAATAGTATTTCCTTTCAATAAACAATGCTTTCATATTTCTCCTTGTCAAAGAATCTATTCCCTTTTCTCTTTATGAATACCCAAAATAAATATTTGCCTAGTATTTTAAAGAATACCCAAAATACTTCGACGTTATTAAGTTTTCCCTTAAAAGCTAAAATCCATTTGAAAGTTTCCTTTAAAATCAGTTATAAATTTCCTTTTAAAATTAGTTGCAGAAATGAAAATTCTTACGGTATTACCAAATCCTTACAAACTTGTTATTCAATTTCAGTATGTTATGACTCGACTCTTGAACTAAAATATTAACGCCAGTGTTTGCAAATGTAACAAGAATTTTGGAGTTGTTTACACGGGTTTATTAATTTTAACATACTTCAAAGCAAGTTCTAAATCAAAAAGGAAACTATGAAAAAACCAAAATTTACTATATTGTGCAAATCGAGAAAGTTTTTTAAAAAATTAAAACTTTTCTATGAATTAAAATATACTTCTTTATTATCTATATAAATAAAAATGAATCGTCAAATGTGTTGCTAAGCTCAAAACTCGAGAAAGGCTCAACCAATAACCAATTTGGCTTGTGAATTGTTTCTCTCTCTCTCTCTCTCTCTCTCTCTCTCTCTCTCTCTCTCTCTCT
>JAOUZG010031333.1:451061-468476 GCA_026289955.1 Argiope argentata
TGTGTGTGTGTGTGTGTGTGTGTGTGTGTGTGTGTGTGTGTGTGTGTTAAGACAGAAGAAAGTTCTTATAGAGAATTTTAAAAAAGGAAAGATCGCGACAAAAAATAGTAAAAACGACACTTTTCTTACATTCCCACCGAAAATCTTCATTTCCCAACCACCAAATGAATAAAACTTCAGTTTGTTCAGTTTTTTCTCCACGCTAATGAGGTTAGGCTTAACATGTTTTCGGCTGATTATTCCAAACGATTCAGTTTATTTTCTTTAGTGTTTGGTGCATTTAAAATTAAACATCGTTAATCGACCGATTTTGCGGGTTCATTTTTAAGTATTTTCAAATTAAAATAAAACAGAATAAAGAAAATTAAAAATTTCTAATCTGTAATACGTTAGCCAAACTTTTCCATGCGTACGAAGTCGTGGGTAAAAGCTAGGGTTAATGATAAATTTCGGAATAAAGAACACTCATGTTCTCTTGTTTCGAAACCCTCATTAAAATGTGTCAGAGCTCATTAGAGCCCATAATTGATGAGGTAATTTTTGTAAATAAACGAAAGATTCAATACGTTGTTTAAAATAAGCTTCAGTTCTCTTCAAATTAAATCACGGCTCATAGAAGAAATTTAAAAGCAAATGCTGCTAAAGATATTAAATATTTTTGAAAAAAGCTGTGTTTGAATTAGGGTAACATTTTTTTTCCATCTAGTTTATTCAAATTTCTATCAATTTTTTTTTCTGGAAAAATTTTGAGAGGAAAAAATTTTGATGTGATTGATGATCGGAATCTTTTTTTTATTGAATTTTCTTAAGATCAAAAGTGTAATTTTATTTATTTATGTAGCTATAGGTTATAGTTTAATGCGAAAGAAAATTCAAATTTTTTATAATTATTATTTAATAACTGAACACGTCTTTTCATTTAAGAGGAATTTTTTTAATTTTATTTATTAGTATAAGAAGTATAGCCAACTATATTCTTTTGAAAGAAAAGTTATCAAAAACTTATTTTTCAAAAGATTTTTTCCCTTAAAATTTATAAGATCTTTTTTGTTAATTTTTAAAATATCTAAATTATTAACATAGATGATAGATAGTGATACATTGAAGAAAAATCGAAATAAAAAAACATATTAAAATTTTTTTGAGCTTCAAAATACTTTTGAAATTAATAATTAAAGTTTTAGCTGATATTAAGTCACGTTAAATTAGATTTTTTCAGCAAGTAAAATCCATCCATAATTAAAAATTATTTGTAGTTTAATTCGGGCGTATTGGAAAGCTTAAAAATTATCCATAAAAGTATTAAAACTGGAAAACCAAATTAGTTTGGAAGTTTCTTTTTTTAATAAAATTAAGTTTTTCTGAGAAATTATTTGGATACGAATCACGTGCTGATTACATATGAATATTTTTCACTCTTAGCTGCATAAGAACTAACCATTAAAGTAAAAAAAATCACGAATGGAATTAGTTTAGCATTTCATTCGATACAATTTGCTACATTGGAGTATCCATTTTACAGTTTATCTATCGTTATTTATATCTTTGAACTTGAACTCAATTTTATCATAGAAAAATCGGATTTGACATGCCGCTATATGACATTGGCAGCATAAGAGCAGATAGATAGTTATCCATAAAAAAAAACTTTGAGTGTATAAAATTGTATTTTTTCAACAAAAGGACCTGTATAGATAAAAATAAAATGTAAAAATATTAAGTATGAATACCCAAGTATAAAACAATAAAGCTAAAAACGTGATTCGAACCGAGCACTTAACACATGCATCATTCATTTTGTTCTAATCTTTAGGTAGCTGTTGTCCCAGTGATATCTTTTCAGCAGATTTTGAGCCGAAAGGAGCGTCTCTTGTTTTTGAAGTGGCGTCAACTAGTGCCAAGAGTACGACTTAGCTACACACTCAACACAGTTGTTTGCACATCCCCTTTTTACAGGGGTGGGGCACAGTCACACATCTCACAGATAGCACACAGAAGAACAACCATGACCGAACCGGGACTCGAATCCGGGATTCCCAGAACACCAAGAAGACGCGCTACCTCTGTGCCAGAAAGCTGGCAATCTCTAGACTGCAATGCTCGTACTTCGAAATGGAAATTGGATTTATTTATTCTAATAGTTAGCTGCAAAAAATGTTTTTGTGTATCTGTGTATAAAATCTTTTTTTAAAGACACCTACATAGATAAATTTAAAAAGTAAAACCTTGCCAATATGTAAAAGTTGATCTAAATTTTTATACCCGTTTCTGAGGTACATGAAATAAATATATATATATTACTCATTTAAGTTAAGAGATTTAAATAGTCAACAGTAATTTATTATGCATACAAAATGGTTTTTTAAGAAATTATATTAGTACTGTATATAATGTTTCTATTGCCTGTATTGTCAATATCCTTCAAATACACAAACGCAACCACAATTCCCTTAAAAACTGAATAGGGGGGAAGTTATGATAATCATAGTGGCAATTACGGAGATAATATTTTTATAATCACCCGGTGTATGCCGTGGCGCTATAAAACATGTATGCTGTCAATCAGAGCTACCTGGAAACCACTTGCTAATAAAATTTGGGACAGAGATCAAGACATTTTTTTTTACATTTAATCACGAAACACGGCATTTTTCTTTCTTAACTGTTGTTCCCATAAATATTTCTTCAAGGCTGAAGCTCTGCTCTTAAAAACTGCAGGGAGTTGACCAATTGACTGACAAGAAGACCTTAATAGGGTTGGGAGATACCCTCTCATCTTTGCATGCATTTGATTACGGAAGGGATAGAAAAACAGAACACTTTCGTTTTCCTTATCATAAGTCTCTCACTTTTCTAATGGAACTGCCGATTTATGCATTGTCAATCCCTTTCAATTGGTCGAGCAATCTGGGGAAAAGAATATATTGGAGAAGAACTGTACATGGTGACCACCCAAGAGGGCCTCTTTTGGGCTGGTATAAGTAATCAGTTTAATTCATCCACCGACAATTTTATACAATGAGAGATAGAAGGTCAGAAAGAACATTGAATCCGATTGGTTTTCCCTAGAAGCGGTGACCTTCAGATTTTCTTATTGTTTTCAATGAATCGTTTGCAACAAAAATAGACACATCTTTTCTTTTGGTTCATTTGGTAAATTGCTAAGCAAAAAATAGGGGCAGATTTTGATGAGATGAGCATTCGCAAGATCTTTTGTAGTTCTGGATAAATAAATCTCGTCCAAATTACGCAAGAGTTTCTCAAAGAGGCTTTATGAGAACTACATTACTGGTGAGGGGCATTATTTCGTGCTTGATGTACATTTTAAAAATTATCTGAAATTTGGGTTTATTTTCAGGTGAATAAAGTTCTGCTAAGTGAGCAAACGCTTTCACTTCGTACTGACAAAGTTAAGATGGATAGGATCTAATGAAATGTTTATAATCGAATCAAGATGATTCGATTAGATGGTATAAAAACACCTTATATTTAAATATGTAATTTTCATAGCAGTAACAAGAAATAAAGAAATAAAGAAATTTTTGAATCAGTTATGTTAAGGTATGCGCTCAAGAATCATAACCAGCAAATGTGGTGTGTTTACCAGAGGCATGAAATTCAAAAAAATTATTTCGATATGCCACGTATTTTGATCCTAGGCAACATCTGCCTGCCTATAAAGTTTCTTCATGGGTGAATTAGGTCAAGTAAAAAGTTTGTGAATCATTATAAAAAGCTTTGTTTTCTGCTATTTCTCTGCGTTTATTGTTGTTTTCTCTTTCTTCTAATGGAGATTTTCTGGTGATTTCTGTTACAGCTACATATCTAATACTATTTATTTGTTTGTTTGTTGTGGAGAATACATTCCAACAAAAACATTCGCAGCTGCCATTTGAGAATTTTGAAATTTTGTCTATGCAACTGTAACTGTTAGAATTTAATTGTTGTTTTTCATGTGGTTTTCAGCGTTTCCCTCATAACACCTCAAACAAAAAAAAATTTCTATGAGCGATATGTTAATTATGATGTAAAATACCGAGATAATATTTTTTATAATCATAGCGCTGCAAAACAAGTATGCTGTCAATAAAGACTACCTTGAAACCACTTGCTAATAAAATTTGAAAGAGAAATCAAGTCATTTAGTTCTTTTAACGCCACAAAACAGCGTTTCTCTTTCTTATCTGTGGCCTCCATAAATATTCCTTTAAGGCTGAAGCTTTGCATCATCACAGAAAAACATTTCTCGAACTTGGAAGGGTTAAAAAATCTTTAGAAAATGTCCTTTGACGTCCAAGTATTTGTCTAGCAACTTTAACAGTGCATTTGACAAGAGTTTAAGCCCCAATTTCTTGGATGGTCATTGCCATTGTTATACTTATCAATCTTGACTTATATTCTTTCCACGTATCTGGTATCTTCTTACACTGAAAACAAGGTCATTGTCCTTGCTGTACAACAGATAAACGTCGATGGTAAATATTTTTATTTGGAGCTTGTGGGAATTTTCTGCCTATTGAAGCTTGGCCCCCTTGGCAGGTGGGAAGAAAGAAATCGGCAAAGACCCAAGATACATGAAAGGCAATAGAAGAGAGAGAGAGCTATATTTTATTGGTTTAATTGAAAGGACTTGATTTCTGTCTGCTCATTTTTTACCATCTTTCGTTGATTGTTTCGGGAATAGAGGGGTATTTGGGAGGGTCAATGGTTCTTCAGGCATTCATAAATAACACGAGAACTATGGAAATGTAGCACATCAGATACTCCCGGAATTCGTTGATTTGACCACCAGTCAATTCAAATTCAATTGATTATCATTATTCCAGTATATGAAAGTATGATTCCAGTATGTATTCTTGGTATATGAAATAGTAGACCTTAAATACAGTATTGATGACGCTACGTAATCTTAAAATTCTGAAGGTAAAGATACTAAAAAGATGTCATTTACCAACTATTTTAAATATTTGGATTTTCTTTGTTGGTGAAGGAACATTGGAAGAATATTGTAAATTTTGAGGCAATTTTCTTAAGTGGAGGTCAACTTCTTGTTTAACAGAAGATGGGTGAATTGTAAGATGAGGAGGAAGGTTCTGGCATTGACCACCTTGTGGCTGGGTTTTATAGCCTTGAAGAGGATGTCAGTTCAGTGAATTGACCAGAGTTTTGGACAGGTTATATAAAAGACAGCAGCTGGCCACAACGAATGCTGTTGATGAAGATTCGTTCAGTAGTGGTGGGGTGGTAGGCGGTACACTAGAAGGAGATATTTGGCACATTCTAATTAAACCAACCAAGGAAGAATCAAATTGCTTTAGTACACTTATTGAAAGAGTAAACAGTGGAACTGCAGTTAACTTTAATCTGCTGCTCACACTTTAATATGCATAAATTACAAGGTTCTGATGCTAGTTGAGCTACGCTCCAAATAGGCGAGATTATCAAGTGCCTACGAGGCAAAAAGGATGTTATATAAACAAGGTTTCAGGTGAGAATCGTGTTATTGAGTTATGGACTATGAAGCATACACTAAAACAATTATGAGTCCCTATTTAACATTTTTTGCACATTATTTAGATTATATGTCCCTTTACCTTAGATATATTCAGCACATTCTAAATTGACTAACCAAGCAAGAATAGAAACTGTTTTCATGCATTTGTTGAAAAGTTAAAATGGTACATTGTAGATCATTTTAACTTGCTATTTACGTACAGAAACACTTGTTTTACAAAGCCATCATCCTGGTGAAATCACTTTCGAATTTGGCGATATTACTAAATCCCTACCATATAAACATGGATGTCACATAAACAAGGCTTGAAATGAAAATCGAGCCAATGAATTTAAGATTACAAAGCATACATTAAAACACTTATGCCTTTCTTTTTAACATTTTCCTGTATATTATTTAGAATATATAATCCTTAATACAACCATATTTGCATTGATCTATTGGGAACTCTCTCTCTTAAACTAGGCTTAGGATATAAATTAGTAATTTTTCCTGATACTTTAATCTTGACATATTGCAAAATAAACACTGCAGAGAAAGAAATTTACAGGCACTCCAGTGTTTACCATTCTTGTACAAACCGAAAAAGCGCCTGAAACTTGGCGATATCCGGAAAAATACTGCTTTATTATGTTAATGATAAATTTTCAGAATAAAGAACACTCGGATCCTCTTGTTCCGGAAACCTCATTAAAAGCTGTCGGAGCTCATTAAGTTGTATAATTGATGGGGTAATTTGGATAAATAAACGAGGGATTCAATAGGTTGTTTTGAATGAGCTACAATTTTCTCCAAATTAAATCACGGTTCACAGAAGTAACTTGGGAGGCAAGTGCTTTGAAAGATATTAAATATTTTCTTCATTAAAGAAACTGTTTAAAGTAGGGCAACGTTGTTTTTTTCACTCTATTTATTTGAAATTCTGTCGTTCCATAGAAAAAAATTACTTCGAAAATGCAAAAAAAAAAAAAAAAATTATAACTGATGATTGATGATCCTTTCTTTTATAATATTTAACTTTTTATATCATCCGAAAAGTAATTTTATTCTTTTAGTTTAGGTATTTTAAGTAATATTGGCATATCGTATTAAATTGAAACTTTTTTTAACTAGTTCATTATTAAAAGATATATTCACATAAATATTTTGTTTATCCATTTTCGATTCATTTTAAAGAAGTTTACGATGAACTGGATACTAACTAGGAGGAAATATTTGTAGACGTTGGATATAAAATAAAATTGAACATAAAGTCAAAGCTCTCAGTTTTAATTAAATTTTTTACACATTGGATGCGTATTAAGTTATTCTTATTTTGCTTTTCTAAACTTCTGTTTATTCATATTTTCGCTTGCAGAAGTTTAATTCAATTATCCTGTTAAAAAAATAGATGAATTTTGCATTTTTTACTAAAACATTTTTATTGCTAAGACTTTTTATTAAATACCTTTTTTTTTAATTTCTTGTCAAATAACTAATTTTCAGAAGTTTTTATTCTTGAAGTAATAAAATAAATAATTGCTTTTGTTAACTTCAAAGTCTAAGAAATTATCAAATTTATTATTAAATATTAAAGTGATTTAAAGAAAAGTGTTATTCTATTATAAGAGTTATGTCATCTGATTTTTGGTAACACTCATGATGTAATAGTACACTTCAAATTAGTTTTAAAAACTGTTTTAAAAGTTTTGGTTCCTAAAGGTTACATGAAAAATTTGTCCTATTAGATAAATTTTGCAATTTTCTAAAAGACATATTTTTTTCTAACAAAGCCTTCTTACTAATATTAATTTCATTTTTAAAAATATTTTCAAATAATTTTTTTTCATAATTATTCAAGATTTTATCTATTTTTGGCTGTTTTACCAAAACAATTCGGAAATACGTTTCTATGCAATGTTGAAAGAAAAGAAATTCACAAATCAGCAATCATTATTTTCAATTTTTTTATACACTTATATTGAATAATAGTATGTTTTACATACAAGCATATTATTAAATGAACAAAAAAATAATTAAAAAATTAAACTCATTAACACTGTTAGTAATTTTGGCATTAATGAATAATGCCTTGCAATTTAAAAGATATTCACATTAGCATGGGCTAGTTTACTTAAATTTTTTTTTCATTATTGGATTTGCATGAATTTATTCATTTAAATCGGAATGACGCGTTTATTTCATTAACAACTTAGAGAAATTTGAAATTCTAAAATAAAACTTTTTTTTCTTTTCAGAGTAAAGCTATTTTTTATTTCACATTTAATTCAAAAGTATTAAGTTATTAAAAAATTTATTGATTCTGAAAACATAAGAAAAAATGCATCCAATAGCCATTAAATACTATATTTATTTTAGAAACAATAAATTTCATTAATGATAAAAACAATTAATTGATTTTACGCATAATTAAATGCAAAACTATATCATAAATTCATTAAAACAGTTATAATTAATTTTAAATAATTGTGCTCATTAACAATCAATAAATTTTTTTACAGATTATTCAATACTAAAATTATATAAAACTAATAACGATAAATTAATTGCAATATGCAATTAGTTTAATTATTCCAAATCTCTTTCGATTTGTTATTTTACTTCAAAAATCGTTTATATGATTTTTAATGAATGTTTTATTGTATTATTAAACTATTACATTATTAATGAATTTAAAAATGTGAGGTTTTAATTAGTTTATTCATTTATTTCAACTTCTAATTTACTTTATTGTATTATTTATTGAAAATATTAATAATGTTAAAAGGAGAATATTATAAAGCATTTAATGTATTTAATTAATTGGGTTTCAAATATAATATGAGACCAGCATACCATTTTATTGCATAGAATAATAAGATAATATACCGAAAATCTAATATCTATTGTTGATAATTATATATATTAATTTCATTTCATTTATTTAGTTACAAGAATGCTGATAAAAAAGAAAATTGGTATCGTTCACTTGTGGCCACATACTTTACATTGTACGCTTAATAATATCATCTTTTATTTTTCTATGTTGAATCAAAAGTATCTATTTGGGAACTAAGCTTATAATTTGAAAATTTATTTAAATTTATATTCACTACTGTTTCATGTTTCTTTGAATCAAAAACATTTGCAATAGATATACTTTTATGTCTGTTACCATTTAAAAACAATTGGAATAAAGACACCATTAAACCTATAAAAAATGACCAGTTTCTTATAATAATAAATAAGAGTTATTTAGTCTATGTATTTAATATTAATTAATTAATTCTAATTTAATGACTAGATTAATTGATTCTAATTTAATAACTTATAGTTTGTATATGATATACAGGAAAACTTTCTGGAGAGAGATTTGCAAATGAAGATTCCAAATCTGTGTATTGTATGTATTTTGGGGGGGGGGGTATTTTCAAAGGTATTTTTATAAATTACTTATATAAAGGAGTTTGAATAAACAGGAAATAGAAGAATTAATTGATAATTAATTGAGTTGTCAATACAAATCAATTATTGAAAGATGATTTCGATTTTCTTCAAAACGATGGTCAAATTAACTTAAATTGGCTCTCCGACCAATTTTAAAGTATATCTCAAAGCAATGTTAAGTGGCCTCAAGAATTCGTTAATGAATATTTTGTCATTTACTGGAATTTAATAAATTAGCGATATCAACAGAAGAGTTTTGAATACTAATAGCGATTTCTCAGAGATAATTATTCAATCAAGGTTTAAAATTATATTTTCAAGACCATTAATACGGTAGGATGAAAATATACTATTATTCATAAATGACCTCTATCAGTGATCGAAGAAAAAATAGAGTCGAAAATGCATAGATATCAAAACACTGTGCATTTCAATAAAAGGATTAATTGGATTCTAGAGGGCGTGTCATTATATGCCAAGAAAAAATGATATGCTAATGGTAAAACTGTAAAAGTTGTGCCACATCCAAATGAGAAAAACTTGAAGGACAATGTTGTAATATTAATAACTGCCGCTTTAAAAATGTTAGCATAATTTCTTATCTAAAAATATGTACCTATGCTTTTCACTATCATAAAAAAACATTCTTTTTGTTTCCTGGATAAACAGTAAGTTTCTGAAATTGTAAATTTCAATTTCAAACTTCGCAATTTCCACCTAATTAAGGTTCATAAAAAGAGATCTAAATTCCGTTTGCAATTTGAATATCAATATTTACATTCACATTCTTTTCATAAACGAACTAAATACTATAACATTGATTTTTTTTCTACTTTTGTAAAAGCAAATCTAAAGCAGAATAAATTATTTTTCTAATTTTCAATTTGTGTATAACAAGTTTTATAAGAAGTCATTCTTTGATTTAACCTCCGAAAATAAATTTCGTTAAAAAACAAAGCAAATAATACTTTTAATTCATAAACAAAATCTATTTTACAATTTTCAATTTTGGAATACCTAATAAAATACAATAAACTCTAGGATCCATTTGTTTTATGTAAATAACAAATCATGATTTTTAATAAATGAAATTGCAAACAATAATATTCTATTTTTTTTCCTTTCTCCATAAAACTGAAAATATTTTACAAAAACGAAATATGTCAGTTTCTCAAAGTAACCCGGTTTTTATTAGATACCTATTTTCGATTCAAAAACCAATTTAGTAAAAATAATAATAAATCATTTGTGTTATTAATAACTAATATTGATTGCTTCAACCTCTAAAAATAAATTTCATTAAAAAACGATAGAAAAATACATTTAATGCATAAACAAAACACAGTTTCAAGTTTTTAATCTTGGAATACTTAATAAAATGCTATAAAATCTAAACATCCATTTGTTTTATTTAAATAACAAATGATTTTTGATATAAATTGAATTGAAAACAGTAATATTCGATTTTTTTTTCATTTCTCTATAAATCTGAAAATATTTTACAAAACCAAAATACGTCAGTTTA
The DNA here is from genome assembly GCA_026289955.1 of Argiope argentata. Classification (NCBI taxonomy): domain Eukaryota; kingdom Metazoa; phylum Arthropoda; class Arachnida; order Araneae; family Araneidae; genus Argiope; species Argiope argentata. The sequence goes on from JAOUZG010031333.1 coordinate 461,528, forward strand.
TCAATGTAATCCGGTTTTTATTAGGTACCTATTTTCGATTCAAAAACCAATTTAGTAAAAATAATAATAAATCATTTGTGTTATTAATAACTAATATTGATTGCTTCAACCTCTAAAAATAAATTTCATTAAAAAACTATAGAAAAATACATTTAATGCATAAACAAAACGCATTTTGAAGTTTTCAATCTTGGAACTCTTAATGAAATACAATAAAGGCAGAGTTAGAATTTTTTCTTAAAAAGCTAGAATTCCAAAGAAATTCAGCCGATAGATATATACTTAACATAAAAAAATAGAGAGAGAGGGGAAAAAAGAGGAACGGTTTGAAATGGATTCTGAAATTGAATCCAGCGGAATTTTTAATCATTTATTCAATCAAACAAATTCAATTACTTTCGTTCTAAAAAGAAGTCATTTCTTCCTCGGAGGATGAAAGTCCACCTTTCGGAAATCCAATCAGTATTTTACGGCGCTGTTAAATCAAACGGAGTTTGAAAATCGAGAAGCGAGAAACACAAGACTGGTCTTTGTCCTGGCAGAATGGCCGTCTTGGGATTCCAGAAATCGATGTGTAAAGTTTACTGTCTATCCCATGATTAAAACTAGATCTAGTGCCTGTGAGGTACTTTTATCGTTTCTTCGATCCCTGCATATATAATAAATTTATTTTGCTTTGTTTTTCGCTAAAGTAAAAAAAAAACTATTCTAGTGGATAAGCTCAATAATGAAGAGATTTTATTTAAATATTCACAGAATTAATCGTTTCAAAACAGATTTTTGAAAATAGCGTAGGTTTAAATGTAGTTTGAAGCTTTGTCGGTTCTGTTATGGTTTGGTAATAAGGATAACTGGGCTGTTATTAAAGATTTCTTTCGAATATAGTTTATAGTTAATTAAAGTTTTTCTGTTAATAATTAGAAGATTATTTTCGTAATCATCTTGTTTTTATAATGTGAGAATTTGATGTTGTTTCCGTTTGAAGGTTTTGAATAATTGAAGGCAATGAATAATTGAAAATCGAAATCACGTACGCAAGGATATTCACCATTCAGGGCAATATTCATCAACATCTTTTAATCGCATATATTTTTACTTTCTTTTACCTGTATTGCGTTATTATTATATATGCTTCTTTGAAAGCGTACATAATAACCATTTAAAAACGCAATACTGGTAAAAGCATTGACCTGCTTTTACCAATATTGCGTTTTTAAATGGTTTACCTGATTTTATCAGGATTGCTTTTTCAAACTGATTTAAAACTGACTTAAAATAATCCTAAATATCCCTTTTGGCGATTTATCACCAAAAAAATCATTTAAAGATAGAAATTTGGTAAATGAAATGTTTGTAAAATTTAGTAAATAAAATGTAAATGAATGTAAATGAAACGTTTACAAATGATGTTACTTTTTTGTTAAAATGTTTTTATCATACTAGAATATGGTTTTGTTGAAAATCAGAAATCAGAAAGTTGAAGATTTGTCGTTTTTCGGGCATCAATTTTTCTGTTTTAAAGTTATCAGAAAATGTTAAAGACGGTTGTCACATTTGATGACTTTATCACCAACAAAAAGTTACAACTTGGCACGAATGTCTTTCATGTAACCAATTCTCGATATATCGACGCATTCGTATTCTGATAGTCGCATAATTGTTTCAAACCTGTTTAAATGTATTAATGACTTAAATTAATTAAAATAATGTTCTCACATCATAATATGAAATTTTAGATAAAAGGTTTCAATTTTTATGATTCTTCATATTATTAATGATGACGATTTTTCAAAATCGTTGGTGCTTTTCGGAGCATTCTGTATACCATAATAAAAGGCTGGTTTTGAAACATGCAATTGTATCTGAACACTTCAAATAATTTTTCATTCGATATTCCTTTTTAGTGCGTATTGAATATTATCATTCACCAATATAAGTGAGAATTAATAATATATAGTAAATTTTTATATAACCAAACAACTATAAAAATTTTGAACTTCGTCATTTGCCGTAAATTATTTACCTGGAAGTTCGTCATTCTCTAGGTATTCCCCTTTTACAGTTACAATTATATATTTTGTATAGATTAAACTATATTATGGATTTTTTCATAGTTTCCATAAAGTTAGAATATTTCTTGCAGTAAGAAAAGTTTCTGAATTCTTCTTTAACTCCAAGATGTCTAATTAAGAAACTCATTTTCTTCATTTTTAAACACTATAACAATAGAGCGTGTTTTAATTTTTTTTCTTTTTTTTCTTAATTTTAATAACAATTATTTTCTTATTTCGAAGCGTATCATTATTTTACAGTGATGTATTTTTCTAAAGAAAAGATAGAAACAAAATAATACCTTATCAGATTTTTACATTTTTAATGTTTTATATTAAAATATAAATTTTTTATTCTTCATTATTAAGCAAATATGGCTTAATTTTTATTTATTCAGCATTTGATATATAATGAATAATTAAACATAGAAACAGAATCATGAAATAAAAAAAATCGTTTGTGGAAAATAATGTATGCGAAGAAATTAGAGACATTTTATTACTATAAATTGAAAACAAATATTTAGTATAGTAAAAATAAAAATATCTTCATGTCAAAATCTCAGATAGTTTTGCTTTATTTTTAAGAAATTATTAATTATATTTAATAATTTTGAATTAATAAAAATTCCTGATTCTATTATTTCAACTCATATTTTCATCCAAAATATAAACTAATTAATATACATTTTCAAATGTATAAAAAATGTGTTTACATCTACAACGAAAAGGCTATTATCGTAAATGATTTGCAAAAATAACTGTAACATGAGAACATTCACATCATTAAATTTTATATTAGCTGTTTCTCTTGCATGTTATTTTTTTATTCGAATGTTATCATTGATCTTTACGTCAAAAATGAAATCTCATTTCTTTAGGTTTTTTTTTTTTAATTGTATGCATTGCTCTGTTGTTGTATCAATTTTCGGCATTAATTATTGAAATAGAATATAAAAAAAAACCACATTAAAAAGCATATTCATAATTATTTGGAAATTATCATTAAAAAATGGAAATTGAAAATAAGATCATTTAATGAAATGATTTTACTTAAAAATTACGTGCATTAAAGGGAATAAAAAGAATAGAAAATGAATACGAAAAAATCTGTTAATATTTCTTGATTGACTAAAATTGTTTTTCCAATTTCTGATTTAGAATTTTAATTAAAAATTGAAAGAAAATATTTGCTCTTTCTGTAAATATTTGAATAATGGCAATTAAATATGTTCATTTAAAATAATATTTTGGAAAATAAAAAATAAATTTAAGAAAAAAACGATATCGAGTTTCTTATATTGCTTGAACTAATTATAGAATCATTGGAAATAAGAAATAATTGTCTAGCGAATCAATTCTTTTATTTTATATTGATATTTTTTTATTAATAGAGAGTATTTTATGAATTTTTTTACAATTAGTGCACAGCAAAATATTTTCGCTGTAAAATAATACAGACTGGAGTTTAATTAGTATTATTCTTCCATTTAAAAAAATAGTTTTTTTTTTTCATTTCTTTAATTTTACCTATTATCCTTTTTTCCAATGCTCATTGATGAATAATACAAAAAAAAAGACAATTTTCTTTCCAAACAAATCAAAATTATCGACAATTTTACTACTGGCATCTTTTAATTAGCATAATAAGGATGCAAAACATAATAATACTCAAACGAAAAAGGAAGTTATATTTAGAGTGATAATAATCTTTCGAAGATAAATAAAATCTAGAAAGGAAAAACGCTATAAGAGTAAATAGTTAAATTTAAATATTTCATTCGAAAAAAATTTTCACTCTTCTTTACCTTTCCTACCATTTTTCTAAATAACAAACTAAAATTGGTGGATGAAGATGATCAAAAAATATTTCTAAATAATCGTACCAAACATGATAGAACAATTTATTTTCATTAGATCTTTAAAAGTCACCAAACAATTAATTGGTGTATTAAATTCAATTTCAAACACTTTAATCGACTCTTTAAATAAAATTTTCTTCACTATTTAATGCATATATATTCAGACTATTTAATGCATATATATTCAGAACTTTTATTTGTGAACTTTTATCTCGATTGTCTGAATTCTCAGAATGGTATTAAAACTGGAAAAGTTTAGGATAAACAACATAATGCATCTCGGATCATGATTGATTGCGCGGGAGGTTTTTGCGCTCCAAAAAATGAACCTTTACAATTCCATTCTATAGTAATCTTTACAGAATTTGTAAACAACATGTAGATTTACTTAGCAATTCATATTGCACAAACTGTAATATAGTAGAAATCCTTAAATAATTCTTGAAAGTCATAAATAAAAGATATATTTCCCTAAAATCTTTACTGATTTCACAAATTAAAATTATATTTGCATACAAAAGCAAAAGCAAATTATAAATATAGCATTCTTTCATTATGTACTAGTGAGTATTTCTCTATTTAACTGAACTATTTTCAAAGGAATGACAATCTGTTCTGAAATAAAGGTTAGTGATCTGTAATATATTGTGTATAAGGTACAATAATAGCTTCCAGATGAACATTTTCAAGCTTATCTCGATCGTTTGAATTCTCAAAATGGTATTGAAACTTAAAAAGATGCGATAAACAATAAAATGTATCTCGGATCATTGACATTGGTACAGAAATTGTTTGTATTAAGGTCGTGCAACAAAATTCGAAAAATTTTGAGAAACTACAAGAAAATATACATTTTTGTCATATAGGTTCTTAATAATTAAATTAAAAGTAGTTTATGAGTTATTATGAGTTAAAAATGTATTCTTTATAAACAGTTCTGTAACAAATGAAATATTCTTTATTGTTGTTACCAATGGCACTTGCCATGGACAAGCTCGTTAAATGAGTCATTGCTAAATGTCCTCCCACTTGTGAAGAGGGGAGTGCCACCTCAGGTGTCGTCCTCAACATCTGTCCTAGTTCCAAAATTGTTCTAGTATTGCTTTACGACGGGACATTAATATAACTAAACTAAAACTAGGGCCGTGATGGCCTGGTTGGTAGAGTGTTGGACTCGTACTCCTTAGGTTACGGGTTCGAAACTCACCGGCCAAAAGAATCCCCGAGTGTGTGGCGACTGGCGCTTGTTAAATCTGTTCGTGGTCGCAAAGTCCACCATATCGAGAGTAATATCACTGGGGGACTGGGTCAGAGGGGATCGTTCCCTGTTCCAGGTCTAAATTACGATCTGAGATGAATGAATGAATTTACGTGAATATAGTCTGCCCCCTAAAAAGGGTTGTGACGTGTGTGTAGTTAAGTCGTACTCTTGGCCCTAGATGGCGCTACTTGTAAAAACAAGAGACGTAAATTTCCGGCTTAAAATCTGCTGATGTATCAGCGGGGCTTGTATATGGCAAGTGCCATAAGTAACAACAACAACAAACTAAAACAAACGCTGACGAAATTTTGAAAGAAAACAGCATAAATACAAGGTATTCAATGACAGTACATTGTTTTCATCATGATCAAGATGGCAACAATACTGTGGGGCTTTTTACTGTAGAGAGAGAGGTGCCAGCTCAGGTGTCGTCCGCGTCATTTGATCTCTGTTCAAAATTACAAGGTCCGTCCCAAAAGAGCCCTAGAGTTGATTTACCTGTACGTTTTTATAACTAAACTACCAAAGGTCAAGTAGTCTGAAGTTTAGAACATTGGCGCGCTATAAGTACAATACTTCTTTCTTTTAAAAGTTTTTGATTCATTAAATATTTACTTTATAAATTATTTTCATAAATATTCATTTAACTTCATGGTTCGTAGTTTATCTCAAGTATTAATTACTTCTGTATTTTCAGCTATGACTGAAAAAGCAACACCATTTGAAATGTCCCTTCGGAAGTTTTATTCCACCCAAATAGTCAGCAGCGACTCTCGGATATTAAACCAATTTCGTCTCTCCCCATCCCAGGCGACATTTTAATGATCCAATTTTTTTCTATAGATCCGCTTTTCGTGTGATTTAATCAACTAATACGTCAGAAAAGATAAACGTTTACCTTGCTTTAATCGCATTGCAAACTCTCGTTGACATAAATCAACGCCACTGATGTCATTTATGACTTGCCATGATGGCCCGGAACGTCTATAAAACCGACGATAACTGGACTCCAGTTGCCAAAGCAGTCGGGCCTTCCCGGTGTTGTGTGTGTTCTTTACTTCTTATTGATTTCAAGCCGACTTTTTTTTTGTCGGATTCAGTTCCATTAACAAAATTAAATCCATGTTCGCTAAAATTGACAAAAATCTTACCAATAAGTTCTTGTCCAAGAAAATTCTTTTGTCATTTTTTTGTAATGAATGATGAGCTTGTTATTCTAAAGGTCAAGCATGTGATTCGGGGTCAAGGAGATAGTTGAGGCTAATAATAAGCTTAACTACAGATATTATTAGATAAAAAGGATAAATTTGAAATATCTATTTTAGCAGTTTCGTAGCGGAAGAGTAGAAACTAGAGAACATTTATAACTTCGATTTATTTCTTCCTGGGGGTCATAATATGTACAAATCAAAATTGTTAAGAAATATGTCATTTTACATCACGACACAATAGCAGGAGATCAAACATTTTTTTTTCCTTCTTTGGCTTTATAATGAGATTTCAATGTGGGTTTAAGATAGTCAAATCCAAGAAAAGAAATCTTAAAATCTTAGAAATCTAAGTAAATTTTTTTAAAAATGTGTACAATTTTAAATATTTTTATCCCATCACTTTTAGAGTGAGATGTAGAGTTAGTTACGTAAAACAATGGAATTTTATCAGGAATAAAAAGTCATTTTAGAATGAAATTAAAAAAAATTGAGAAATTATATATATATATATAATTAACCAACTCTACATCTCACTCTAAAAGTGATGGGATAAAAATATTTAAA
>JAOUZG010031333.1:468876-491095 GCA_026289955.1 Argiope argentata
ATCTTTCTATATATATATATATATATATATATATATATAGAAAGATTTAATTAAATTTATAAAAGGAAGAGCGGAAAGGAAAAAGAATTTTTTTATTTGAATAACTTTCAGTAGAAGAAAGCATTTCAAGTAGAGAAGCCCTCCACTGAAATGTCTTAGTAAGCTTCTATTGAAGGAGTGGGTTAAATTGTTCTCTTTGCACATTATATTCTTTGCAAATAAAAAAAATTCAATGTAGCGAACATTTTTTTAATCTTCGATGACAGAGAATTGTCTGTTATATAGTGTTAGGTAATGAGTGTCTGGTAGTATTATCTACAGCAAAAAATTTAATATAAAAATATGAAATATTAATTTTATGATTGAATTGAAATGTCCTATTAGTCATCAATTGTAAATGCATGAATTCTGTAAGTATGCATTTGGGAGATACAATTAAAACTATTAGCAAGTTATCAATTTATTTTTTATTTTGACCTAATAAAAAGAGCCAAATGCAGTGGTCTTCTCAAAACTTTCTTACACAATCTCAAATAAACTTGCTATTCCATAGAACTATTCACATTGCATCTTCATATAGTGGACAATTTTGGACTTGAATTAGAAGTTTTACAGAAACCATCGTGCCAGCCCAACGAGTTATTTCGTAATTATATCCTGACATGCATTAATAGTATCCAAAAATCAAATTTGTGATTTAAATGTGCTTTTTTAATCGATTTAAACAAATACTTTTCCCCAACACTATACTTGTAGTCATAAAATCCCGTACCAATTTTGATATATTTAATCATTGGTTCTTTTAAATTATCTTGTTAACAGGCAATCTGTTGTTGGGTTCGGTTCAAAATATCACAAGTGTCTAGATTATAAACGTTAAATTTATGTAACGAATTTTATTTATCTATTCTTCTTCGTTTTGTAATTTTTATATTAAATTATATTCGAACTGCCTGGGGACAATCTTCCTGGGAACAAAGTTTACTGAAAACGTGATAGAAATCTGAATTTTGATATGTAAACTACATACCAAATTTCTATTGTCTAGCTAAAAGCGTTTTTGAGTGTGTTTGTTTTTTCTCAAAGGCAAACAGACGGATATGCATTTTTCAAAAATATATTTTTTGAATACAGAGAGGCCTAAAAGTGAAGAATCATCCTATCTCGAGATCGAACTTCTTTAAAATTACTAAATTGTATCTTTGCACCAAAAAGGCACTAAATATATATCTTTAAGAAAAAGAAACTGCATCCTTCTATTTTTATATCACTTTCCCATATTTTATGTCAGATTTTTGTTTCTCTAAAAATTATAGTTTTCTGTTAGTTTTGTCATTTATTTTATAAATACTTAATATACTTTTTAATAAATTATAAACATAATTTCGTGATGTTAAAATAATTTTATAAAAATTTCAGAATTTGTTTTCAAAAACGAACTCTTTTCTGATTATATCAATCGTTTGGCTTTGAGAATGATTTTCCAGTATTCAATATTATTTATTTAAAAATAAATCTAAAGAATATTAGATTATATAATCCTTTATAAAATATTAGAAACGTTAAAAGAAATCCGACTGTTTTTAAGCGAATAGATTTGGAGTGCTCTTTCAAAAGATCAACTTTAAAAAATCGGTTCGAAATATCAAGATGACATTATAAAAGACAAATCTCGAAGACGAACGACACTGATAACTGCACATCAATGACTCGCAAAAACTGAAACGATATCCCCCGTCCGACTTAAGCAGAAACGAAGCGAAACATTAAATCTTCAGTACCGAAAAACGAAATCAAATTATTCATGCGACGCAATAATACAAACTCATAAAAACGACATCTCCTCGGAATCATAGTATTTCCATTTCCCCATTCATCCAGAATTACTTTAAATAAACGAAACCCTCAAACTTCCGAGTCAAATCGGTTGAGCCTCAATCAACTTAAGCTTGCATATGTTCTGATGGAATCCCATGTTTTGAGGTACAGTTTAACCTTCGACCTTTCGTTGATCTCGAAGAAGAAGAAGTAGAAGTAGCCTCTTTTCCGAAATGATCGTTTGGTAAGTCCCCATAAAACGGTGACCGCCGTTCTTCTTGGATGGGGGGAGCCCTCTTAAATCCCCAATGTATACATAAAATAGCGTCCGTCTCTAGTGCCCATGTCATACTGCATAAGTAAAAGTGGAAAGAACGGAACTTGCTTGCTTCGACTCATTGACTCGAGCCATCCTCCATAAAAATGTAGTTCCGGGTTCGATATTGGGGTCTTTATTAGCAGGCACGTAGGAAGATTATAGGTTTTATATTCGGGTTGTTAAAGGGGCTATTAAATGGCCCTGGTTCTTTTCTGATTGGATCGGATCTTGGTAGAAGTATCCAATTTTAGGTGACTCCACCGGTAATGATTTGCCTCGTTCCTGGCAAAAATGGCACCACTTGTGATGAATAAAATGGGGTTGGGCTTAATTCTCGCATTTAGGGAATATAATTAAGAGTGTTATGGCTTTGCTTTTTGAAGGGAGGAATGAATAAGAGCATGAAAATTATTTTAGAACACTTGTAGAGGCAGTAACCTTTTTTTACGATGATGTTGTGAGGATAATATCTGTAGCTTGTTGAAAATGATTCAAATTTTTTTTCAGTAGCAGCGCTTGGCTTTTTTTAAAAAAAAGATCAAACTATTTGTATACTTTAGCAATAATTCATTTTGATAATGGTTATATGAAGTTAAAAAAATTATGATGAGGTTCATAGTTTATTGAAAATAATTAAAAGTTTTTTAAATCATTTCAGTTGGTTCCTTTTTTTTTAAAAAAAAAAGACTCATTTTATTTATGTACTTTAGCTAGAATTCGTTTTGATAATAACGATATGAAGCAGATATAAATTATATATATATATAAAATAATAAAAAGTAAATATAAAGTAATTCTAATAAATATAAGTAAATATAAGTAATAAATATAAGTAAATAATAATGTAATAATTATTATTAATAATAATTAATAATTATTATTATTTATTTATCATTATTATCAATTAATAATAATTATTAATTAATTATTATTAATATATATTAATAGTTATTAATATAAAAATAATTAATAAATATAAGTAAATATAAGTAATAAATATAAGTAAATATTATAATTAAAAGTAAATAAAAAATATATATAAAGTAAAATAAATTTTATCATTTTACGCTTTTATTATTGGACTGTAAACAAGATATTAAAAAAGAGGTGTATGAAAGGAATGTTATTGAAATAATATCGAAGAAAATAATATGACAAATAATAGAAAACAGAAATTATTCGTCCTCCCAAAAGAAGCTATACAATTTCATCATAACTCCTTTTTCGGAGAAATAATTTCGAATATAAATATAAAAATTTTATAGTTGAAAATATATTATCTTGATAAAAAAGTTAAACATTACTTATAAAAGCTATATATTATACATTAAAACTTTTATACAGGGTGTCCCAAAAGGTCTTTTACAAACGTAACATGATTTACATATGAACATACATACATACATAGGAACTTGTGTCCGAAAATTCAAACTGCGACCGCCAGAGGACGATAATTGCACGAAAACGGGAGAGAGGGAAACACAATCATTTCAGGCTTTTACGTTGAAGGAGAAGGATGAATGAGTTTAGTAAGGCAGAAATGGCCGACATGCATTACGTATATGGCGCCGCTGATGGAAATGGACGATCCGCGGCGATGTACCTTAAGCGCTTCCCAAACAGACGTCAGCCCAGTCATGCTTTGTTGATGTTTTTTGCTACGCTGTTCGAGAATACCTCGATAGGACTAATCCTAATCGCTGGATAGGTAGTGGAGAACCAGTCCAATGGCCGCCGCGATCCCCCGACCTGACTCCCCTGGATTTCTACCTGTGGGGACACATGAAATCCATGGTGTACGAAAAACCCGTAACATCGGACAAGGATCTTATCTCCAGGATCACGGAAGCGGCAGCACGTGTCCGTGACACTCCTGGACAATTTGAACGGGTGCTTGAATTCATGCGCCGACGTTGTGAAACGTGCATTGTGGCGAATGGAAAGAGATTTGAGCATTTTCTGTGATGTAATGATGTTTAGTAATAAAAATCATATTAATCGATATCATTTTTTTTCTCCTCATCCAAACTGCATTTATCGCCCTCTAGCGGTCTCAGTTTGAATTTTCGGGCACAAGTTCCTATGTAAACATTGTACCTCATTATATGGCAGACCAGCATGTTAAGTTTGTAAAGGACCTTTTGGGACATCCTGTATTGTAAATATAATTTAAGATTTAAGATTTTGATAGGATTCTCTTTGATTTTTTAAATATATTTTATTCTATCTCATTCGGCAGAAATGACTAGTGAAAGTCAGCTTATCAAATAGAAAGACAGAAATCTGGGGGGGGGAAGGATAAGAGATCCTTTGGAACTTATACAATTTTAGAGTGGAATTTAGCTAACACCGTACTTGGGTTTGAGATATGCTAAAGTCTTTGTACAAAAATAAAATCCCGTTAAAATTAGAAATTGAGGTGAAGCTACAGCTCGACTCTACATTGAGATTTCGGTTAAAATAAAAATAAAATGTAGCAAATAAATACAGAAGATAGAAAAGGAGTCAAAACGGAGAAAAGCAGATTTGAGCTGTTTGCAGGCCAGAGCCAAAGGAAATCACATTTCAATCACTAGGTTATTGCCCAGTAACAGCACTGAGCGATAAAGAATTATTCCATTCAGTTTAGCAATGACTTGGCTACTCTGTTTGCAGTCCAAGTTTTACACACTCTATTTTTGTGCGGTTCTCTATTTTTGTACCTCCATTTCATGCAAGGACTGTCTTTGCAGTAGAATTTTTCCTTCATTCATTTCTACTATTAGTTCACACTCTTTCTTTGTATATCCTGTTCAATTGTTAATAAAGTACTTTTTATTCATCCACTCAAGTAAAAAGACATTTTTTAAATTTGTAATGAACTACACTTGCTGTTATTACAGTTTTTTCAAATATTAATTCGTTAATCAAACTTAATTAATTTTTAATACTTTAAATATAGCTTTAGCAATCTGTAATGAAAATTGAAACCAACAGGTTCATTCGGTAAAACCGGCAAGGATTTCGATATTTCTTTACTTAAAAGTGAAGAATGAGAGTTCAATTCTTCGTAAACCAACCATTTTTTTATAAATTATTTCTATTAACTGTAATTATTTAATAAAAAGTAATTAAAATAAAAAATTTCTTTGTTAAGTAAGAATAGACTTTTAAAAAATTCTTTTTCGTATTACTTGTTTGGTTAGTATATTTACTTTTGATATTGTTTTCATACTAGTCTGCTAAAACCACGTTCTCGTAGGCGTTGTCGATCAGCTCCATTAAGAGTAGAATGCTCTGTTGTTGTTATTTTTTCTTATGGCACTTGTCCTGGATACGTTCGCCGAAGTAGTTAATGATAAACAAGAGTTGTTGATTAGGCTTAATTAAGCCTAATCAACAACTCTTGTTTTGAAGTAGCGCCATCTAGAGTCAAAAGCACAACTTTTTGCTATTCACTCATCACATTCGCTTGCACAGCCTCCTTTTACAGGGGGCACAGTCACACATTTCACAGACAGTACACAGAAAAACAACCATGCCCGTAACGGGACTCGAACCCGGGAAGTGCACTAATTTTTTATCTATTCTGTTTAAAAAAATCTGCTCACTATATGTTTGCCATAATGTAACGCAGCATTAATGAAGCGATAGTAATAATGTTTATGAATATTTAACCCATTCGCTGCCAACCACGAATATACTCGTGGTTGGCAGGGTGTTATCCATTGCCAGAACGAATATACTCGTGATACTTTCAATATATTATAACGTACAAATTGTCAAACTTGCAACCTTTTTATGGCCACAAACATAAATATATGTGCAAAAAATTGAAAAAAAGCTAAAAATAAATTGTTTTTACAAAATTTCTACTTTATTTAACAAGTATGATATGGTATTTTAATTATTTAAATAGAATAGAATAGAATCTAAAAAATAGAAGTAATGGTTAGCAGTTAATAACCAGCCTTTACAAATTAATAGAAAATTGTGTCCCGTTTCTTAGTACTTTTATACTTTCATCTATTTGTGTGATTCATGATTTGCTTTTTTGCTTAAACGCGCGCAAATAAGAAAAAGGATATCGAGTCCTGTTGCATTCCCATTGCCAACCACGAGTATACTCGTGTTTTATTTTCAGTCATGCTAAAGATTATTTATGACAAAATATGTGTATTTATTTTGAAATAATAAAGCTTAGATAACAATAACACTCAAAACAGAAATGGCAAATGGGGATAACCTCATACAATTTAGGCTTAGCAGCGAATGGGTTAAACAGTTGTAGTATCTATATTTAAATATATTTCTTCTAAACTAAGTTGTCGATTAATTAATTGCAAAAAAACTTTTGCAGGATGATTAATCCATTAATACCTATACTCCTTAAAACTCTAAAAAATAATTATCTAATGCATTTTACTTAGTAAATTACACTTAAAACCAAAGAAACTCAACAAAAATCAATTTTAAATTCCATCCTCTTTTCCCAAAATAAAAAAAACTTTTCTACAACCAGCATGTCCATGCAAAACACCACAAAAAAAAAGAATTTACACCCAACATGCTCTAGTTGAAAAACAAGTCCGGATTCTCTTCTGATTAAACACACTTAATAACTATGCCTGGAAGTCCTGGAGGAGTCCTTAACAATTAATAGCATCATTATCATTACCTACACTTTCTGAGATCAAGGGGGAAAAAGAATGCTATTGGACCTTCGTTTTAATCAGACTTGATACAGGACACTCCCTGGGAACGTCGATAAACACGTGAGACGTAATTAAATTGACCTCTTTAAAAATCCCCTAATGAGAAGTGCTTTTATACAGTTATTTCATCGACTATTTTTCCCGCGTTGCAGTCGGAATTTTAAAATGGAATATCCTGATGCATTGTCTGTAATCTATAAGACCAAAAGAATGTAAACCATAATTTTTTGAAATATATTTATAAACCAAAAGGTTGTTATTATTGACAGCATTTATATACATCTAAAAATAAAATTAAAAACTGAATGCTTCATTAAATTTGTGAAATGTTTGCTGAATAATTCCTTGAGACATTATAAATTATAAAAAAAATTATTACGTTTCAGTTTCTGTATTGAACATAAAATTTCAATGTCGGACTATTCTACTTTCAGTTCTTGGTTTTATTTAAAGACATGCTTGGATTGAGTAAAGAGGTCTTTATATTAATTGAATTTTCATCATTTCCACTTTAATTTAAAACTGAATTTTACGTGCACTGATAGAAAATCAGAGAGAGATGCGGAGTTCAAAGATAGGACTGTTTATGGCCTACATAATAGTATAAGTGAATTATATGACTATCGAAATTTGAAGCTTAAAAATATTTTGTTGAAAAACTCATGAGATCAAGTTATATTTAAAAAATTGATTCAACTCTTTAGTCGGCATTAATATTGGCGAACCGACTGGTCTCCAAAGGAGGCTAGTATTATATAAAAACTAATTAAAATTAAAATTATAATAAGGACACTAAAAATAAAATTTTAAAACTGTATTTTTGTAACATATCTGTTTTTTTAAGTATAGTTGCCGTTCCGATGCTCTTTAGTTTATCAATGCGGTGAACATTTTGCAATGGAAAAAGTAGGTGTTGCCACTAAAAAATTTTGAGTTTTCGTGCCTCTAACTGTAACTGTGAATACCACTATGTTACCCTTTACAGAATCTCTTGAAAAAAAAACAGAATAATACAGGGTAATTGTAAAAACATTTTGCGATATATAATGTTGCTTTAAAGTAGGCGTTAATATAAATAAACTAAACTTGCGATATATGAATTTCTGGTCGCCAGTCCATTCAACCAATCTATGAAAGATTTCAGATATAGTTATTCAGAAGCATTAGCTTGGGAAACGCCTTGCTCTAGCAAAAGTTACAGCGTATGCGAAAACTGTATTGAGCATTGGAACTATGCGCATATAAAAATTAAGTTTCTGGCTTATTATGCTAGGCGTAATTGATTACCTTTTCAGATGATTATTAATTGTGGCTAGTCTAACTTAACAAAATTTTTATTTCAAATTAATGACACTTTCAGTAAAATTATAAAAGTGAATAAAGTGGTTTCCATGAAATTTTCTTGCATATCCCTAATAAATGTGGTATTGTCACTCATGCTAGTATAAAAGTTAGTATCGTTGAGCAGTGATTTGAAAATCACAAGTCTTAGAATTTTAAAATTCTCATAATCGAATATAATCGCCGTATTCTTCAAAGAAAACAACCGGGATTCATTTTGAATGCTTCATTTCGATCGATCAAAATCTAAATTTGCCCCAAAACTACAATTTGAACAATAAGATGGTATACTAATGAGTTCTGCGTTTTTGATTATTCATATTTACATATGTACGATCTGCAGGCTTTCTGGCACAAACGCGTCTTCCTCGAGTTCTGGGAGTCCCGGGTTCGAGTCCCGGCTATGGCCCGGTTTTCTTCTGTGTGCTATCTCTGTGATTGTACCCCCCTGTCAAAAGGGGATGTGCAAGCAAATGTGGTGAGTGTGTAGCTAAGTCGTACTCTTGGCCGTAGTTGGCGCTACTTCAAAAACAAGAGACGCTCCTTTCGGCTTAAATCACCAGGGGGCTTGTCCATAGGTAAGTGTCATAAGCAACAACAACATACACACGATAAAGCGTACGCATAGACACTCAACTCTTTAAAGAATTTAGTTCAAAATTTGCCACAAATATGTACTTTATATTCTACAATTGTATATGAAGTTTTATTAGTTAGATATTTTTTTAATTTCCTACTCATTGCGCAGTTTGATAATTTACGTTGATAAGTTTCTTTACTGCTCCCTGTAGAGAAAGAGACAAAAATATCCGTTCAATTTCCAGACGGATTTTGTTTTATTTTTAATAGAAATCGGCTATAAGTTGACACTCCAAATTTAAATCTTTAAACTCAAAGGGTTCATGTATTGTCGTGCTGAAAGACAGATGTAATAATCTTCAAATATATTTTTTAAACACAGGAAGATCTGAAACTCGAAGATTCTTTAAAATATTATTTTGAATTTTTTAACAATTACAATTTCGGGTTGAATAAATGAATGATCCAATATGAATTATTTATATTTACTAAACGTTTATATATAATAATAATCCTTAATACATGAAATATAAGAAGAAATTTATATTTTTCTTCAGTTAGATATGTTGTATAAGTGAGATTTTTCTTTTCTGAAATCATTAATCAAATTCATTCCCTGCATTTTGAAAATTTATAATGTCAATGATATTTAACGTACGATTGAGCGCATTCTTTAAATTCTTTAACTGTTATCGCACAAATGGATTTAAAACAAAATCTTTGATATATCTCCAAAAAAAGAAAACACATAGGGATAGATCGAGGGATCTTGGCGGCCATGTGACAATGGATAAACTATAGCTAATTGCATGTTTAACAAAACGTTAAGAAACTCTTCATTCAGGTAGGCTACGGGGTACGAATCCTATTTGGTTAAAAGATAAAATCCATAGCATTTCGCTCGAAACAGCTTATTTCTTATATATACAAATATTTTACATTTGCTGAGCAGTGCTCAAAGAAAATTAAGGGATGATAACGTGTCTAATAGTTATTTAAATATAAATTTTTAAATCCGATCATTTATTTCAGCTAACTCTGTTAAATTTTCTTGTATAATTCATATGGATAAAAGTAAAACAATAACAGTAAATAGCTTTCACAGAGGATAAAGGAAATTTAGGAAATTCTATTGGGAAAATGCAAAGGTAATTAAACCAAATGCGCATCATTTGTAACTTAAAACAAAAATTATTGAAAAATTCCAAACAAATCTTCTTCTTTTACTAAATCTTCGTTCTGATCTTTCAATCCAATAATTCAACTGTGAGGTGTTAAAAAACGCTAACAAAATCCAAACCAACACACAACACGGCCACAGAGGGAAAAAGAAACGGGACTGCGTTCCAAGATTAAACACAATTAATAACTACGCCTAACTCCAGGAGGAGTGCTCAGCTATTAATGGCGCCATTATCATTACCTACCTTTACAGAGACCAAGAAAAAAAAGGCTTAGTAGAAAATTCTTTTTAATCAGTCTCGATGCAGGACACTCCTTTGGTATGTCGATAAATACGTAAAAAACAATTTAATTGACCTGTTATAGAATCCGTTGATGCGAACTTGTAATTTTCTTTCCTTTGTTTGAAGAATAAAAGAATAAAATTCGAAGAACTTTGATAAATTTATGTTTGCTACTCATAATTTGGTGGAAAAGAGATTTAGAGTAAGCATTCATTTAAATATTACAGAATTCGAAATCATCCTTAATAATTTTTAAAGTACCTATATGTACCAAATATGTATTAAAATTTCAAATAGAATTATTTTACTTTGGTTATTGTAATTTAATTAAATTTTCAAGTCACATTGATTTAATTAATGTCACAATCATTTGATTAAAAACCTCATGAGAATACTCTCCTCGAAATTTTCTTGCATATTTTCTAATAAAGGTCACCACCCTCCTTTCCTAGAATAAATTGGTGAGCATGAACAAAACTATGAATATAATGAATAATCTGGTTTTTATTTTTAGAGTTCCATGAATGAATATAGTTGAGGCTTCTAATATCGTAAAAAAATCGAATATGAATTTTGAACACTTTTTTCTAGTCGTAGGAAATCAAAATTATACATAAAACAGAATTTTTAATAACAAGATTACACACCGAATTTTACTTACGTTAGTGGTTTTCACCTTAGATATCGACAGCCATTTGCCTTGAAAATTTTGAATGAAAATGCCATACGTATTTATAATTTTGAAGCAAAAAGTTTTTATCAAATTTTGTCAACTTAGCTTTTTGCATTCTGAAGTTATTGGGTTAATTTGTATTTAAATAGGCAGACAATAGAAATGAAATTTCTATGGAAGGATTTCTTTCAAAATTTGATAATTAAAATAAATTTAATGTAAGACTAGATATTAAATTTCATCTAGCTAGATCAAAGGATTTTGTGTTTTCGTGTATCCAGAAAACGGAAATCTGTTTTCCGGTCTCAAAGATATTTGAAATTTAAAAATTCATCAAACTTTTAAATTCAAATTTTTTAATGATTGCAATATTTTAGGAATATCGCGAAGACAATAAAGAATATACCTTCAATCCTCAGTTGTGTAGTAATACAACAGGATAGTAAAATATATACTCTCAATCAACAGCTATCTAATAATACGTAACATAACGCCATCCTATGTCCCGGCTCCTGTAAGTTTAACATTAAGTTATTTAACCAGTTTGATAAGTACAAGATGGAAGAGAAAAATATTAGAAGAAAGAAAAAAACGGCAAACCATCCAGGGATCTCCAAAGAGACTCCCATTGACGTCAACTATTATTGAAGACTCGTTTTAATCATTCTGATGTTGAAAAGATATTCTCCAAGAAAATCAATAACTATATGAAAACTAATTACTTTGAGTTCTTAAAGAATCCACAAATGATATATTTTCTTTTATACTATTGATTCGGGCTTTTCAGCTTTCAAATTAAATTTCGGGAATGAATTTAAAATTGCAATTAAAGATTACAATGATCGTCTGCTCATTGTTTTTCCAAATTGTGGTTCCACACTACATTACGAATATTCAAAGTAATCCATAATGAAGTTTTAGATTACTTGAAACGGAATGTGAAGCTTCAACAACATTTTAATAACGATACTATGCTTAAGAATGCATTTGGGATTTAATTACCGGTCGAACAAAATTGCTTTCAATACATTATACGAGTACTTGAAATTAATGTCTGATTGTAATAGAGTTATTCAATAAACAAGCTTAAACATTGTGTTTATTAAATGAAATGAAATAGTCAACGATGTTTCCCATTATAAATCCAACAGAAATTTTTTGAATACTTTCTTTTTTGGAATAAGTATCTTAATTTTAATATTATATAAATATTTTTTTTATTTTGAATTTACTAGCATCCGTTTAAAAATTTAAAAATTGACATTCTGGACTTTTTAGCAATCAAAATCAAAATTAATTTTTTAGCAATCAAAATAAAATACCTATTGTTAAAATTATAAAGTATTTCTAAAGGAAGGGGATAAGGGTATTGAGCAGTTGAGTGCAGTTTTCACTTTACAAATGAAATTCTATTTTCTGTAGTGAAAAATCATTCGGCTCGAAACCAAGAATAAAGAAACTATTTTGGTTATTTGTGAAATTAGATAAATAAATACTTGGTATAATTTATCTAATACCAAGAATGGTATTAGATTCTATAAATATATATTAATTGTAACATTTGAGATTTTTACGGTAAGAATTTCTAATACGAATAAATTTTTTCTATTCTATTAATGAGATATATTGATAGTCTCAGATTCATTCCACTGATTTTTCAAGCTTTTTTTTCTCTTTTACTCATATTGTGCAGCATGGATTCTATTCTTCTGTTCTATTCTGGTACAGATCCTTCTCTACTCTTTATTGATTAATCATACCCATTTTCAATCCATTGCTCTTTCTTCTACTCATACTACAATGATTCTTCCATTCTTCTGTTTTACTCCTATATTAATAAAACATACACATTTTATGTTCCTTTCTGTTAGTATATCTAACGATATTTTATCTCAAATTAATTTTAAAATATTCCCTTCTTTGATTGATTCCCTTCTTCAGTTCTACTCCTTTGTTAATGAATCATAAACATTCTTCTGTCTGATACTCGTTCTATGTATGAGACAGGAGTTCTATGTGTCAGGCAGAAATTAGATTTAATTTTTTATATCAACTTTTTAGATACGTATACATTGAGACGAACAAATTTCCTTTAATCTCAAATTATAACGTATTAGCACTTACGTTATAATTTGACTTACGTTTATAATTACATTACATTCGGTGATAACCTAATATGGCCATAATAGATGACAATCGCTGCGTATAACGAAGCGTTTTGAAGACTTTTTTTTAAACTTCATAGAAATTCCTAACAAAAATGTCTTAAAACGCTGTATGTCATTTTTGAAATACTTTTTATATTTATTTAAGCTGAGATATTCAATTTATTATGTCACTGATATATAATTACCACTGAATATTGGTGACAACAAAGAATTTAGAGCTTATTTGAAATGATTATTTTATCAGATCGAGCATATTTAATAAATAAACGGTCGTATATTATATCTTAATTAATCAAACATAATAAGCAAAATGCTTGATATATTTTTTTGGATTTTTAGTTTGGATGCTTTGAAGATTCGACAAATTAATTTTAAATTCTAATAATATATATTATTTCATATTTTCAACTGATGTTGCTGACAATTATGAGAAAAAAATGAAATAAAAACGTTACATTTCAAACAAACGATAAATAAAATCTTCATAAATGATCATTCATGTTTTCGAATAAAATTTACCAACATAAAATTATTAAATATCGTGTAGATGATGAAAACCTATTAAAATTCTGGTTTTGTATATTTTTACTTGAGTGGCAAGAATGCTTAAAATAAAAGTATCAGAAAACTCTCATGCGTTTAAAAAATTTTAATATCAATAAATTACATCCACTACAAAGAAAACGATACTATTAACTAAAATGTTGAAATTTTAAAGTCATTCTTAAGGATTAAATAAATGAATTCTTTACGTCTTTTAAATACTTTAACTTAAGATAAGTGCTTGAGGAAAAATAATGCAGATGATAAATTGTAAACCACTTGGTCTAATGGAAAAATAAATTATCATGTTAAAATTCCAAAGTTCAAAATATATGCATTAATTTCTGAGCATTTAAAATCATTATATATATTTTTAAATATAATATAATTAGAATTACTTAAATAAATTCATATTACTTTAATAAATAGTAATAAAAACAACCCGTAATATACATAATGACTATAAATAATTCTTTGTGGCTACATTTTATCATTTTACTTCAAACAAGAATGGAAATTTCAAATTTATTTCTTTATTAATTGCACATTCATTTAAATACGATTTCTAGATAAGATTCCCTTTAATTAGTTTATTATGCTTATTTTAAATTCTTGTAATTATAATAAGAGCTTCATTAGAATATAATTTTATAAGATTTTAAATAAAAATTGATCTGTAACTTATTGTTTATTCCTAAGTAAAAAGTACTCTTCAATAATAATTTTTTTTGTGTTAAGTATATAAGAAATTAGTACGTATAATTGAATTTTAAATCATTTTTAATATCCAAAATTAGTTAGTTTCACATTGATAATATTATATTAATTATTCTATTTACTTTTATTGAAGCTATTGATAATTATGACAGGGCATATTAACATTTATTAGATGAATTATACATTCTAAAGCAACATTTTAAATATTATCGATATGAACTAAAAATTTATGCAATGTTTCGAATTTTTCACCAGAAAATTATGTTGTGCAAATATTTTTTATACAAAGAAACAATACATATTGAAAGAAAAGATTATTACCCGTTTTAATTATATTAATTTTTTAAAAATCTCTACTTAAAATGAACTAATTCATTTATTTAAAGAATTGGTAAAAAGACTTGAAAAGATAAAGATAAAGATTGAAAAGATAAAGATTTTGAATATTACATTATAACGGCCAAATTATACTGTGCTTTTTTTTGTGAATCAATTAAAATTCCAAATTTAAATGTAATTCTGAAAATGACAGAAATTATATCATAGTAGATTATTTCGAATCATTGATAATTAAAATAGATTGCTATTTATATTTTTTCTTATAAAGAAAAATAAATTACAAACAAGACTGGAGCAAGCATAACATTTCCCCTTTAATAAATCATTAAATTTTATTTCTATATTTGCAATTTTTTTAAGCTTTTCATATTGATTTAAACATACTTTGAGAACGTATTTTTTATATCATATAACCTTAATGCAACTCTTTTCAAAATATCTTCTTATTATTAAATATGCCATAGATGCGATCTGAAATCAGAAAATGAGTTTTTGAATTATTTAAAAAATAAGTCATTCCTTCTATAGATTTATTTTTTGTAAACTTAGTAATGCTCTCTGATGGCACTAAATTATCTTTCTCCAGCATATACAAGATGTCACAGATCACCATTTGCAAATTTTACAGGTAATAAAACCAAGTTTGCACCTGGATGTATATGACAAGATAATATGTCAACGTTATGACATATTATGACACATAATACGCCATAATACTGAAACTGACAAGCCAATATATCATCTTCAACATTATGACACATTATCTTGTCATAATTTTCAGGTGAGGCATATTTTGTTCGCGGGGAGATCTTGGATCTGTATTCGTCGCGTGTACTTTTAAAACGAGATGCAAAATTAACATATTAGAAAGGAATATTGACCAAAAGGCCAAGAGTCTATAAGTGATATATTTTTAAACGTTTATTCAGTTTAGACATTTCTTTGGTAATAAAAGTAATATATTTTATTTAATCAAAATTCAAATATGTAAAGTGTCCATCTTTAAAGTATCTGTACAATTTTTCAATCTTTCATCATGCATGTACTAAATCGAACTTTACTTACATACATAATTTAACCAAAAATAGCTAACTTGCTTATGGAATGCCAGTTCTCAAGAGCAAAAAAAACCCCCAATTTTCTTCATTTTATCTTAAACTGTCCTCTATACCTATGGCTTCAGCAGAAACACGTTGCTCTATATATATATTAACAGAGCAAAATCATACATTCTTGTTAATCTTAAATTTTATAATCGCAAAGAAAAGGAAATGATAAAAGTTCACTTAATTTAGCTTTACAATATTGACTAAAGTCTGAAAAATATTTAATGGTATTGAAAGTCATGTCACTATGAATCAAATTTTTTAAAAAAATTTCAAACCATGTAAAAATAATTATTTCAAAAGTTATGGCGAAATTTTTTTTTAAGTTCTGAATTTTTTTAGAGACACACACAAACATTTTAATAAATTAGTCCATTTTCGTAAGTGGTAAAATCATGCTGTGTTATAATAGCTGAAATTCTTCAATTTATGCAGAATTGTATAAAATTCAAACAAATAAATTACACGAAATTTTAGATATATATTAACCATATATTTAACGTCGGTACTTTAAAGTGCCAAATAAATTCGGCTGATATCATTCTAATATAACTATTTTTTATAACAGTATTCTAACAATATGTTGTAGTCTGATAACAGTAACAATTTTTTCCCTTGTCGTAGAACGCGAAAAACGTATTTCCAGCAGAAAGCAGTAAATGCAAATTTAAAATAATATTAAAAATATTTTATATTATTAATTTAATGAATTAAATTATTTTAATTAATTTAAAAAATTCTTCCTGGGTTTATTTTGTATCAGATTTTAATTAATGGTTCTAAAATAAATTTAAAAAATTGACAATAAAATAATTCTGTATATAAAGGATTGAAAGCTACATTGTCTCTCCTTTATCTCTTCTATAATAAATCAAGTTTAATTTAGTTTCAGTTATATTAACATCCTGTTGTAAAACAACAATAGAACTATTTAAAAAGGGACTTCATAATTTTGAACCGTGGTCAGATGACGAGGACGACACCTGTGCTGGTGCCCTCTCCCTCACCATACAACTCCAGTGAGAGGATATTTAGCTCTAATGGATATAATATGCAACAGACCCCCTTTACGCAATAGTTTGTCTATGGAACCGGGTCTCGAATCTGAAACCCTACTGTTCATGAACCGAGACCTTACCACCGGGCCATCATGGACCCTATATTATCAATAAATCAAATTTAAATAAAAACGAACAGTTCAAACAACGAATATTCAAAAAATTTACAAGTGGTATATTTTTATGCATTGCCATAATTTTCTTATGAATGGAATCAAAAAGATAAAACCAGAGGAAATTTATGATTCTAAGTTCTACAGCTGTATATATTTTTGAATTTTAATTTATTTAAAATAAATCATTCAATGTATCTTATTGAAGTAAGACAGTCAAATACATTTATTTAATTTCATATCATTAATATCAAAGGTGCAACAAGTCATCTTAACCAGCTACAGCCCTGAAACAATTTCGAACGACCAAAACTCTCCTATAATCTAATGGCAGGCAACAATGGGAATAAGAGTCACTCTCGAAACTGACCATTAGTGTTACGGCTCATCATTAGAGATATTTCTTGCCAATGAGAGGGGGCAGATGAGTGTGCTATTAAGAGGAACCAAGTCCACGCCAATTACTGGTATTAATTAATGTTACAAATCACTTTGCCTAATCTACTTCCCGTGTACTTTGGATATGAAGACACCGTGGAAACTTCCGTCGATAAATCAAACGCCCCTCCACTCCAAGGTATTGAATTTGATTTCAACTTTATACACTGTTAACATAAAGCGATTTATGTAAACGGGGTATCATCTGAGAGATATAAATATTTAAAGGAATGCGTTCTAATTATGCCTCGGTACCGTGAAAGCGTAAAAGGAGTGTCTGCGTAATTTTATAATGCACTCTCCGAATTACAGAATATGAAGAATGGTTTCGAAAAACTGGCAATGGTGATGTTATGGTTTTACTCAAAGAATATTAAGTTCCATTACTGAAGAGTTGCTGATACATTCTTGTTGTTGTTTACTGTTTTTCATTATTTTATAACTTCCAACAGGTAGTTCTGGTATATACTACAAGGGAGAGACATTTGTCCCATTACCAAGTCACGTCATTCCCTTTTCATGAAACTCTTTGGACTGCTGATTCAAATAGTCTGTAACTGACTCCTTCACGGAATCGTTCGACACGAATCCGATACCCTTGAGAAGTTTTTTCAGTTTCCTGAAAATGTGAAAGTCGCATGGTGACAAATCTGGCTTATATATTGGATATTACACCGTTTCCTACCGGGGACTCGGAAGTTTTGTCTAACCATTAAGCACATCAGTGATATATGGACGGGCATTGTAGTGTCGCAATATCGCGTTCTTCTCTGAACCGTTTGCTCCTACGCTTCACAGAAATCAATGAGACGTAATGTTCAACGTACACGACAGTCATATGGTGACTAATTTCTTGTTGAGAAACACCTTCAACTATCAAAACTCTGGCCACACCATGCTGTTCCTCTTTTAGAGTGTCCATGATGTCACGCTACAATCTTCAACCCAGTGTATGAGCGCCTTAAAGAACTTTAACCTCACAATTTTGCTTCTCTTTCGTAAGTGAGGGTTGTCTGTAGGCTACGGGTGTCAGTCGCAGATGAGGTCCAACCATCTTGCGCAGGGGGGGGTTCATTTTCATTTGAATCACCCTCGTATATATAAGTCTATTTTGCGTTTCTTGCAAACTACTTCAACGATTTGGATCAAATCATATGCAGTAAATCCCGAATATCATGCCTAATACTGAGGAAAGTTAAACCAAATAACAAAACTCCAGCTAAGCCAGAGTTCTATGAATTCATTTATTTGTCCACCAACACCAAAAGACAGATTGATTTTCAAAAACTCACTGTTATAATGCATGTTTCCTCACTTCGTATTAAGTACGAAACCTTCCATTTATCTTAAGCCAAGAAGAATGCAAACATGGCTCGGGGAATCATTAGAAGCAATCGCCAATTTTTTCTGCCGCACCAGAATCTAGTAGCCGTATATTGCATAATTTTTTCTCCATAGTCACTATAATTTTTTCGGTTATCATTCATTCTGACATCTTCACTGTAGTACGCTTAAAAAAGCAATAAACATATACCAAAACGCCGATGTCATGGCACAGTGGTAGCCCGTCTTTCCCATTATCTTGGCGTCCTGGGCACGAGTCCTGTTTCGGGCATTCTTGTTCTTCTGTGTTTTATATGTGATATGTTTGAATGTGCTTCCCCTTGTAAAAAAGGATCCGTGCAAGCGAATGTGATGCATGAGTAACTGTTCTGTATTTGATGTCTTTATGTAATGCGTTGTCTACTTCTGTAAGTCGCTTGTTATACTTAGTGGTTTACGGGGATTTCTAAATATTCAAAAAATAGCGCAAGAACAATTTACAAATACTGCAAATACTGTGCAGCTATATTAAGTAACAGCAGCAACAACTGAGGTCCGTTGAACATTGATAGAACAATGAACAGCGAACAGAACGCTGTTTTTTTTTTTTCATGAATTTTGCCCAAGGCACGTGTGGGAGGGGGGCAGCAGACGTATGCATTCAATGTCTTGCCATTGATGCCAGTGCAAACCTTGCTTTTCTAATTTAATTAAGACAAAAGAAAACTAGGTCGTATTATCACGAACTGGATACTAGGGAGTGTACAGTATTTAGATAAATTTTGATATTTAAGTTTTTCTATACCTAATAATTATTTATTACACGATATTAAAGTCTTTTTCCATTTGCTCTCATGCTGACAATGTCGTATGACACCAAATTCTAATTTTTTTTTTGTCCTGGCATTATTTCTATAGGATGATAACCTTAATAGTACTTTAAACTACTGTGAGATGGCGCTATCTGACTTCATTCGAATTACAACTACATAGGTTGATATTCAATAGCAAAAATGCAGTTAATGTGTTAAAAAATATAAATGAAATGTTAAACTAGGTGCATTCATGATTTTATTTATTTAAATAACCAGTTCATATCTAGATAAAATTAAAAAATATTGATTTGTAATCATATGAGATTCGTATCTAAATATTTTTTCCGAAAATAAAAACAGTTCATAGAAGTAAAAAAATGCTGTGAGAAGATCTGTTTCCTAGACAGTAATAACATGAGATAAGATCATCTTTGATATGAAAACAAAAAGTGTTATAATAAATGCATATAAATGACTACCAGAATAACTAGACACTATAAGTTCTTCAAAATATTAACATTATATGAAAAATGAAAGGTTACAATATAATCATATGAATTATTTAAAAATATTAATCAAAAATAATTTTTATGAAATAAGAGGCAAATAAAATGCAGATTAAGAATTATTTTTAAGTCAAAAAACAGTAATATAGCAGATACCAAATCCAAATAATCAAATAAATATTTCGAAGAATAAATATTAATATTGTAAAAACCTTAATTTTGAAAGATGCAAACGATACAGACGGATAAAAATGAAAAATTACATTTTAATATATTTATTGCTTAGGGTATTTATTTTTTTTCTTTAGATTTTAATAAAATGAAATCAAATTTTTGAACAATTTCTGTAATAAAATTTATTTCACACTAAGAAATATAGTTTTATGTAACTTTATGCAATTAAATAAATTCGAATCTTAAATTATTCAGAATGTTAGTTAAAAATATTAATATGCATAAAATGTTTAATTAAAATTAAGTTATTATAAATAATTTCTTATTGAATTAAAGGAAATAAAAACGAAATATTATTTTAGACATAAAGCAGTAATTGATAAAACAAAGATTTTACTAATTTAAATGAGCAAATTTGTTTTTCTAAAAATATATCAATACTCAATTTAAATTTTAGTTTTTAAAACACTGGACATCATTTTTCAAAGAAAAAAGTTTTTAACCAATTTTAATAAATTCATTGTTTAAATTTAAAGTTATTTCTATTTTTCATGGTGAAGTTAAACTTTATGTATTGAAACATTATAATAAGAAAAAATATTTTCTTATGACAAATATATTTTTATCGTGTTTAGTATATAGATTCTCGTCTCAAAGGACCTCTATTTATTATCCCTAAATAATCATTTATACCTGTATACAATGGCTTATTTCAAGAGGTTTTAACAATTTTTAAACATAATAATTAAATCTGATAACCGAACAAGCAAACTGCAAATGCATTAAAGAAAAAAAACTGGATTGAATTTTTTGAATACATTATAGATTTTCTTTTATTACAAATTATATAGTCCAATTAATGCTTTATAAAAACTATTGTTTATAAAACAATCCGGTGAAATGTGAATTTTATTTCACCATATACTAATTAATTTTAATCAAATTTTTCTCTAAAATATTCAAATATCTTTTCAGAATTTAATCAATATATAACAAACATTAATTATATCAGAAATTTGTTTAATATTAAATCAAAAGTGGCGTAACAAAGTCAATATTAGTTTGAGTACACAAGACCTTTTTTCCAATGAAAAATGATTAAAGGAGTTACATTAGAATAAATTTAAATATAAGTCAATTTTTTTCAGTTTTATTATAATTTTCTCATTACAGAAACTGATTACATGAAATAAAAGAAATAAAAAAAACATCTCAAGAAAATAAATTTATTCAAGGAAATTTTTTATTGTAATTTTGTAATATATACAAAAGTTTTTACATCTTTTTTAATATATTTTTAAGAAATATTCTTTTTTTACTTTATTGAAAATTAATAACAAAATATGCATAGAAATATATTGAAGAGTAATAAAAGTAAATGTTTGGAGATCATAATTTTTTTTAATTCTAAAAAAGTCGTTTAAAAAGTAATTTCGGTAAAAATAAATATGAGATTTTTTTAAGGAAAAAAAATCGAGAAATAATTATATATGAACTTCAAAACTGTATCAAGTAAAAGCATCAATTGCTTCTTCTTTTTTTTTCTATTAAATTCTCTGAAGGTTTAACTAAACGGTATTGCTTTTTATTTTTTCGATATGTAGGATAAATGATAGCAAAACACGCAATCGTTTAATTATTAATACAATAAAAATATTTATCATTCAAACTCGTTCGTGAATACGGATTTATTTTTCAATCCTAATTTTGTTGCAAATGCTGTATGAAAAGTTTTCTGAATAATTATTTATTTCCAATTCGCTATGGTAAAATTTTAGCCTTCTTTTCATAAGAAAATAAATTAAAAATAGATATCACATAGATTGAGAGGTTTTAACCGCATCTATTATAAACTTCAAAATTTTCTGCAAAGATAAACAATTCAAAATTT
Source organism: Argiope argentata (assembly GCA_026289955.1). Taxonomy (NCBI): domain Eukaryota; kingdom Metazoa; phylum Arthropoda; class Arachnida; order Araneae; family Araneidae; genus Argiope; species Argiope argentata. Next base: position 490,958 of record JAOUZG010031333.1, read on the forward strand.
AAACCAATTAGATGTGGTCTCCCTAACACTTTCTCATACACTCCCTAAAAAGTATACTTGTCTATTATTAGCTGCGTGCTATTTGCGGGCAGGGAAAGTGGAGATGGAAAAATGGGAGTGGCCTATTTAATACTTTCC
>JAOUZG010031333.1:491105-524707 GCA_026289955.1 Argiope argentata
TACACTCCCTAATAAGTATACTTGTCTATTATTAGCTGCGTGCTATTCGCGGGCAATAGTTGCAGAAGTGGAGAGGGAAAAATGGGAGTGGCCTATTTAATACTTTCTAATATACTCCCTAATTAGTATACTTGTCTATTATAAGCTGTGTGCTATTCGCGCTGCCATAGTTGCAAAAGTGGTGATGACAAAATGGGTGCGGCCTATTTAATACTTTCCCATATACACCATAATAAATATGCTTGTATATTATTAGTTGCACACTATTCGTGTGCAATAGCTGCAAAAATGGGGATGACAATATGGGAGTGTCGTCTCCACTACTTTCTCATATACTCCGTAATAAATATGCTTGTATATTATTATAAATGCTATTTTAGGGCAATAGAATTTTTGAGTAGAATCTCCAGATCTCTATTCTTAATTGGTATCGAGTCAAAATTCTCGCATTTCCCAGAAACTTCAATTTTGTCGCCAAATCATCAACTTGGTAGAACTTTACTGTACGGTCACCCTTGGCAACTTTTTCAAAATCCCGCCAAAAGTCGCCATTCTGGCGACTTCGAAGCGAGAACCAATGAAAACAGAGCATAGAAAATGGCTGAAAAATTTCGGAGTGGAATAACGAACTTCTGGATTGTAACAAAATAAAAGTGCAAAGCTTTTATGGGTTATGTTAAGAAATAAGAAATGTAAGGCATATTAGCATCCAAAAATTAGAACACTCCTTTCACCTTAGATTTACATCTCCATTCATAACCATCACTAACATCTTTCCTTGCAACCAATTTCATATCTTTATTATATTTCGGACATTCATACCTATTCGCAATCAACCCCGCTTTCATACAAAAATCAAACGTCTCTTTCCTTTCATCCAATCCATACAAATACCTTAAATTCACATGCTCATCATACCACATAATATTATTCTCCCCATGCAGCCATCACAATAAAATTCAAAGAACGTGGGAGCTAAGACAAAATCAACTTCACCATATATCACCGAAGTTCGAAATGGGGAAACTCAATTTCTGGGAAAATTCCAGTTTTCGGCAGGTTGCCGAAAAAAATTATTTATCGTCAAGGTTGCCAAAAAAATTATTTATCGCCAACTTTTGAAAAAGTCGCCAAAGGTGACCGTACAGTAAAGCTGAGCCCATCAACTTGACTTCCATTGAGAATATCTATAAGTTCTACATTTCATTGATGGAATTAAGTTAGAAAGAATTAATTTAAACATTTTAGATTCCCGCGTTTCCATAGATTTCTTGGATAGGACATTTAAATTTTGAGTAGAATGTCCAAATCTCGATTCTTAATAGAGATAGAATTAAATACTCGCATTTCCCAGAACTTTCTATTTTACCACTAAATTATCGATTCAGCGTCCAATGATTGTATCTATAATTTTCCTATTTCAACAATAAGAGTAACATTGCAGGTAAGAAAGAATTAATTTAGTCGCTTTAGCCTCTACGGTCAATCTAGATTCTTAGACAAGACATGGAATTTACGAGCAGGATCTCCAGATCTCAATCCTTAAAAGCGTTAGAGTTTAAAATATTGCATTTCCCATGGCTTTCAATTTAGTTACCAATGGATAGGCCTAGCATCCATTGAGAATATCTGTAAGTCTCACATTTCAACAATGAGATTAATATAGCATCTAAGAAATAATTAATTGAATCGTTTTGACATTTTGCCTTTGTTAAGATTTCTTGTACAAGACATGGAATTTTTGAATAGAATCCCCAGATCTTGATTCTTAATAGATACTGCGACAGAATTTTCGTATTTCTCAGATGCATCAATTTTTTACCCTAAATTACCGATTTATCTATCGAATTATGTGACCTTATAGATACTTGAGAATATATGTAAGTTCCTCAATTGAAAGTAGGAGATTACCATTTCAGGTAAGTAATATTGCATATCCATAACACTAAATTGAATGAAAAGAATAAACCATTTATGAAGCCGTTTTAGATGCTTACATTTTCTTTACTGTTTCATTAGTCTTAAAAAGCTTTTTTATCCATTTATAATAAACTATCAATAGTTGAACAGGCTACACATTTGGAAACACAACATTTCGTACTCAGGAATTAAGCATGGTGTATGAACTCACCGATCTCACATGAGTTATCGAATATTTCACACATTATGCTCCGAATGAAAAAGAAGAATTGTTTTGTGCGCCATAGCGGAATCCGGAATAATAAAGCGTCTTTAACATCATTTGTACCGTTTAAAGAACAAAAGCGGGACAATGCAAGGATTAAAAGTGACATAATAACAGAAAGCTTTTTATTTACCAGTAATCTTCGCTTCCAAAGCGACTACCTCGTGGAGAACATTATACGAAATAGTTATTAAACATTACGCTCTGGGCAATGCTTTCCTTAAATGAGTAACTCCTAAACTAATGCCCCGAAAAAGATTCCATTAACAGCAGCAGAAGGGAGAAAAAGTTGTGGTCGCTTATTTTCAATATCTCTCCAGCAAATAATTAAATTTGTACTAAGCATGTTTTCGTTATTTAAATATATGTTGCCGTTTCTCCTTCGCGCCAGTGAAAAAAAAAAGAAGTCTGTTGTAGTCTCGCAGATTCTTGGATATTATATTACTTCTGTATTTAATTACCAAGATCATGAGTTCTTTTCTAGCTGAAACTGGATATTCTTTTCGCTTTGGTTAGTTTATAATTTTCAGTAACACGGAAGAAATTAGGAACCAGACGCTGCAGCTGAAAAAGGTACTTTGGATTTAGTGTGAATGTTCAGATATTTTTTTCTGGAACTTTTGTAATAAGATGATAATATGCGGCATAATTATTTTTCGTACCTAAGTGCGTTAATGGTATCAGTCTCCATTATTTTTAAATAAAAAGAACAACAATAAATATCTTCTTGTTTATTGCTAATCATTAGGCTGGTGTTTTAAAAATAAAGTGTTAACTGCGACCGTCATAAAAATATTTGTAAATATTATCTTTGCGAAATATACTAATTTAGCCGCAATGTTACTAATGAGATGCTGTCTCTGAAATTAATACTCTAAAGTTTTAATTATTTTGTTTTACTAAATTTTTGTACTAATTATCTTAATTATTCAGGAATTAATTATAATTTTTTTTTGTTTGTATCAAGTTTGTACCACCTTTAATTTATTGCATTAAGAATTTTAAATTCCTGAAAGGTTATCCTAGACTTTAATAATCTTATTTTGTCAAATTATATAATTATTCGTTTTTACGTATCTTCCTTTTGCTTTAAATTCATACTTACTAAATTCTAAATGATTTTACACTCTTCTTCCTTCAGACGCGTCATAAAGTTAACAGGATATAATAAAATATTGTAAAATTTAAAATTATAAATTTAAATACAAAATTTAAAAAAATAATGAGCTTTTTAAAAAAATTAAGGAAATTCGATTGTTTTTTCCAAAAAACTGAAATATGAGAAAGACCTTAGTTTGATTAATTTCTCTATTTACTTTATTTTTAAAATATGCTTTTAGTTATATAAGCGAGGTAATGTGAGCACCAAATAATGTATTTAGTATTATCGAAGACAATATTAATAAAACACAATTAAAAACTTATTTTATTTTTTAAATGGAAGAAAAACACTGTGTGTATATAAATGAGATGTCAAGGAAAACTTTTTCAAAGGGGAAATAAAATTGATTGATAAAACTGATAGTTCTAGTGATAGTTTGAAATATTTTTGTCGTAATATTCTCCAAAACGATTTTAAAAAATTTTATGGTTCAAAATTTAACTAAAAGTTGAAAATCAATTAAAATAATGAAATTAATTAAAATGGAAAATTAATTCGTTAATTAAAACAATGATTGTATTAAAATATACTACAATATTTTACAGAAAATATTTTTTAACAGAAAATATTTTTTAAACTTTTTAAATAAAAGAAAGTATATTACAGATATCTTATACTATAATACGAGGAATGGTTGTCAAGTCGAAAATCGCCCCAGAATTAATAAACTCCGGTAAACTTGGGGGTCTGGGGTTTTTGGCCACGAGGAATCGATTGGAGCCGGTTTTGAAGCGCTATGGTTGAGCAGTTCGGAGTTACAGATAGGATATTTTCAAACTTTATTAATTCGCCATAATGGCTACTTAAATTTTCAAGTGGTAACGTGCTGCCACCTATAGCAAAAATATTGAACTTCAACACACTTCAATCTTTACACTGCTCACTTTGTACCATTTCTTTAATTGTATAATTTTTTGTTATCAATTACATTTTAATTCCTATGACTTTTCAAACTTTACCTTTGTATAGAATAGTTCCCTTTCCAAACTCTAACTTTGCTTAGAATAGTTTACAATGGTGCGCTTTGACTGGTTATCTTTTCACCAATGGTTTCACAAATTTTCTTATGTCATGTATTGTTTTGATAAATCACAATTGAAAATTTAAATATTCGAGTTAGCTTCGATACCTGTTTTCTCCGAGCGGAGCTCGGTCACCCGCTGGTAGAAGAAATAACAAAGATTTTTTTAATTTTAAAGTGGTATAAAAGAATTTCAATAGTTTTTCTTCCAAACTTATTAAAAGAAATGATTAAAAAAATATTTTTCTCTAGATTTTAAGCAAAACCTTTGAAAAATCTTGTATTTGAATAACCGCTTCGAAGAAGTAAATGCATGCTAAATTCGGTGCCTTTAGATTAAACAGACAATTATACAGCAATTTTTGAATGACTTTTTTCGTCACAATATTATAATCTCGACAGTCATTAAGAATTATTATTTCAATGAACATATAAAGAGTTCATGAAAAAGAACACAATCTAGATACAATACAATAATAAATTCCTTTTCACTAATACATTTTTCTATGTTTTGTCCTGAAATATAATTTTACTTATTCTATGAAAGGGAGTATAAAACAAAGAAGACTTGCGGATAAAAATAGTTAACTGAATGAAAAAAATCGAAAGTTTTCAAATCGCTATAAAATTTATGCTATCAAGTGATGTTCTGATTCTTAGAATTTTTAAAATTTCTCCTACTTTGTTGTAAATAAGCAAAATTTGAAAGATGTTTTTAACTTTTACATTATAAAATGTACAAATTCTAAAAACAAAGTCTCACTAATCTACTAAACTCATTTTCGTGGCGTTATTTAAAACTCTATGCTGCCATTTCTGAACGATTATGTGTATTAAAATGCTATGAGAATCAAATTCTATGGAGAAACGCTTAACATTAATGAATTTACAGTTGAATTTTCTTTCGGTTAAGTATTACCAAATAATTGTCTGAATCCAAATTATTGAAAATAATGCCGGGTTTATACAGGGCCAGTTATAGGCCGGCAAGTAGACAGCGCATGCTCAGAAAGGCTAACTAATCCCTTTCGGTCGATACCAAATACTTGTCCCTACGGGATAATCACATGGCACAGTACTGAATCTTTTCTTACTGCGAATGCGTTTATAGAATTTGGCGAGTTTATTGGCGGGAAAAAATAATTACTTATTAGATTAATTCCGACATTCTTTGCTCTTTCTGATGCAAGATTGTGTACTATTTTTTATTTTAATTGCCATTTCTTTCCTATAGTTTATCAAATTTAGGTATGATGACCTGTTTTTTTTTTAATTTTACCTTATTTCCTTCTATAAATATCCATAATTTTAATACGATACGTAGTGAAAAAGAGACACCAAATTGGCAATTTATAGCCAAGCATGGAATGTCTGAAACTGTCTTATGAAATTATGACAAACATAAATCAGTCCCTTTATACGCATGCACTGCCTACTTGCCGTTTTATGTGTAAACCCGGCATAATATTAAGTGAAGAAATAACGGATATGTTTATGCAAAAGATTAAAAAAATCGTATGTACTTGAAAATATGGTTTTTGATAAAACCGGATTGTATAACTTCAATGAATGATTTCATGTTTAAAATTATCAATATAATTTGAATGACTGAAAGATGATTATTTATTTTAAGCAAAAGTTTTTAGTGCAATTAAAGTTTTTCTTTCATTAAAGTTATGCCAAGTCAATTGTTATTTATCTCGAAACACATAATATTAAGAGAAATATGAATACAGTGTTCTTCAAAGGCTTTTAATATTTGTTTAAGTATTCTTGTCCCCTTCATTTAGTTGATACTACACCAAAAATTGAATACAGTCGTGTAGGATTTGGCCACGAAGTGATTTTCTCTAGAGATGACTGGATTGTCTCTTTCTTTCTTTTTGCAATTTTTTATCCTTTCTTTTATTTTCTCCCTTCCATCTTGTGTTCATCCAACAGATTAGATAACTTAGTGTTACAAACACTGTGGTACAAGATGGCGTTATGTTATGTTATTCAAAGAAATTTCTTCAATTTCAAATAGCTATGCTGTTGTTGTTACTCTATTGTTACTTGCCTATGGACAAGACCCCTGCTTATACAGCAGCAGATTTAAGCCGAAAGTAGCGTCTCTTGTTTTTGAAGTAAGGCCAACTAGGGCCAAGAGTAAGACTTAGCTACACACACTTACCACATTTGCTTGCACAACCCCTTTTTACAGGAGGGGGCACTGCCAAATATCTCACAGATAGCACACAGAAGAACAGCCATGCCCGAACCGGGACTTCCAAAACACGAGGAAGACGCGCTACCTCTGTTACAGAAAGCTGGCCAACTAGCTATAATTTACTTCAAGTATGTTTAATATTTCCTAGATTGTATAAAAATATTTGAGCATAATACAGGGGGAATGGAGAATTTTGGTAAATTTGCTTGTAAATTTTGTAATTTGCCTGCATATGTAATATAAAAACAAACATTTTTTTTTATTTCCTTTATTCGCATGGGTAACAGTCATTAGGTATTACATTACATTGCTATTATTTATGCATACCATCATTTGATACATGCATCGCTATATATAAATGTAGCCTCAAGAGCTACGTTTCTAATTAAGATAAAAAAATCTTTTTTGGCAGATATGATAATGCATTACAATCTTTATTACCTTTAAATATCTTAAAATAACGTTTTTAAATTAAATTACAGTTAAGTAAATAATATTAATTTTTAGAGGCAATTGTACAAAATACCATGTATTTTTTGTTTTCCAATTACAAGATATTAAGCAATTTTTTTTAAAAAAATTACTATTAGCATATTTACATGAAAATAAGTGTACTGTAATTATTAAACCTATGCTCTTTTATTTTGCTAACTTTTCAATTTATCTATTCAAAACTACTTTTTCTCAGCTTAGCAATTTATGCTTAGGATCTTAAAAAGTTCCAAACCACAAGTTGGTTAGGTTTAATTTCATCACAACACCTATTGGATTTACAATTAAAAAAATAATTCCAAGAAATATCTTTCAATTGTCTATGTCTACTTTCTACTGTGCTACATTATTAATTTTTGTCATTTTTATCTCGATTAATTTAAGTCATTACTTACTTTAAACCATTTTGAAACGTGACTATCAGATTACATATACATCGATATTTAGAAATCTCAAAATCCTTCGAGCTCCAAGACTTTTAATGCTATATAGAATATAGAAAATTATCATCATTATATATGTATATGGTTTATCCGTACAGAAAATCACCCCCTTGGCGCACTTTTAAAAATCGCCAACTCTTGCGTCTTATCTCCCGGAGAAAGATATCCTCTAACGACAACATCGGGTTGCCATATTTGGCGCTAAATACCCTTGGCGAAAAGGGAGTGATGGTCTCTCCTGTCGCACCGTGTATATATATATATATATATATATATATATATATATATATATATATATATATATATATATATATATATATATATATATATATATAGATATATATGTATAGATATATATATATATATATATATATATATATATATATATATATATATATATATATATATATATATATATATATATATATTCCATACCTTTCTCGCTATTGATTTCCGTTTTCTTCTTAATGCTTCTTCGGTAAATAACTTCTTATAACATATGCCCTTTATTTTCTAACCCCGTATTTTAAGGCTTTGAATATCAAGAACAAAAAGGATATCATGTTCTCATATGATAATAAATCATTCTATTGATATGTCCTGAGATTTCGATCAGATTTTAAATTCTATTTGCGAAGAAATTCATTTTATTTATAAAGGAAATTTCGCCGATTTTCATTATGGAAACCGTTTCCCTCAAAATTATGAAGTCATGTTTTTGACATCTACAAATCTTTTTCTCTTTGTAAATGAGAAAATAAAAGTCACGCACGTCCTATTCATTATTTAAATGACATAATTTCAAATATATTTAAAGCAACACAAAAGAACATTGTCATCCAACTCTATTTGGATAAAAGAAGCCTTAGATTAAAATCTAGCAAGACTTTTCATGACAGCAAGAATGTAGGGAATAGTATTATCTATATTCTTTCTTCATTTTCCAATCCTTTTTAACTTAAAGAGCGCAATTTATCTGATTTCTTTCGGATTCCAACCCACGTACGTTTTGATATATTACACGGCATTTCCCAGACTTATATCGTCGGAATTCCAAATGAGTATCACAAAGCAAGGCTATAAAATAAATTATTCCATTCCTAACAAAAATTCTAGATTGGTAATAGCTTGGAAGAAGGACTATGAATTTGAATTTCTCATTTTCATTTTAATACTGATATCTCCCCCCCCCCCTTTCATTTTGGGGATTCTTATTTGCTAAGTGTAGCAGCGTCACGTTTTAGAAATTCTATCAACCGTGTAATGCTGATTTTATCAATTCATGAGTTAAATCCCCCATTTTTTTAAAAAAAATTCCTATTCCACATTTGAGCGGTAAGAAAGAGTTAATCATTTTTGTCTTACATTGCTTCTTATAATGCAAATCACCGAAATTTGGGATTGAAATATATTTATAAGTTATTCCATCCAGCTAGAGATAGCATTTTAGAAGGACAATAACTGAAATTCGAATTGCAAATTGTTCTTTTTTTTTTCTTCTATTATTTATTAGCCGCTTTCAGCGCTCGGCTTCCTAGCTCTTGGAGTAAGTTATGTTCCATTTTATTTCAGTTATTTTTTTAGAGGGAGGAACTCTCTTAATTTAAACAATAGAATTGTTTTAATAAATCCAACTTAAACCTTTAATCAAGTTTATTTTCCTTAATTTTTTTTAATTTGTGGTTTATTTTGAAATTTAATGAAATGTTTGATACTATCTTGACGACATAAGTAGTGTAAAGATATAATACTAAGTCAAATTATGAAAATTTTTGATTAGTGTAAATTTGAAAGTTGCAGTTAATTGTAATACAACAGTTTAAATTTCTGTAATAAATAAAACACATATCTTAAATTAAATAATTGGCAGTGAATTTACTAACTAATTTATTTATTTTTTTCGTATTGAGAATCATTATTCGCTGTAGATTAAACAATTTGTTTATATGTGCTGTTACTAACCTTTCTCCTATTTTGACTTATAATACAATATGTATCAATAATAGAATACGATATCAAAATCTACGCATTTGTTTTAACGAATTAAAATAATTTTAGCCATCACAACATTATATAAATTTTGACAATTGCCAGTAGAATTAAGAAATAATGAATATAATGCAATTAGTGTCTATCTTTCTCTATATATATGTGTGTGTAATGATATTTTAAACTCTAATTTCAGCTGTAATCAAGTTCCAAAGATTTATCTAATTCAACCAATAATGATTTCATTCTAGAATGTTCTAATATTTCCTGACCTATTCTACTTTTTCTTTTTAATAAATCAAATTTAATAAAAGTTTTTTTTTCCATTAAAATGTAAGAAGAACATTATTCAATTAAATACGGCTAATGGAAAAGAATCTGGGTTAAAATTTGGACTTTGCCATTTTTATCATGTCAGATCGTGATGTTGTTTTTGGGATGAGGTTTTTGGTGTCAACAAAAATCGTAGGCACAAAATAAAAATCTCACTATCTGCACGAACATCTAAAAAAATAAGCTTTTAATATCGTATTGCCAAGGCATTTACAAAATCTCTGATTAAGAAATATAAGTTAATGACTACCGCAAATAAAACCTAGAAGAAATGTCATTTTGAGCCCATGATTATATGAAAGGAAATAGATAGGAAATGTGATACTTTTTTTAAACAATAAATGCGAGACAAAGTTTTTTGGATCGTTTGCAATACTAAAGTGACTCATTCAATGAAACAAATAAAACGAATAAAAATATAATTTAACTTGTACGAGAATACGTGGTGCTTGGCCGTTCAAGAAATGATGTTTTGGCATGATATATTGAAATATGCTTAGCAGGTTTTATTTTTATCTTTATTTAACATTGAATTTATTAACTAAGAGGCTTAAAATATCTTACATTATTTATAGTATTTCTCCAAATGAAAAAGTATTTCTAATACTAGCTATTTGGAAACTAACTGTAATATCGTTGTTGTGTTGTAGAATTACGTAGTAGAACATTCTACAATGTTTATATTTATTTTCTGAATCATTAGAGGGGATGGGATTCTTCTAGTTACAATAAAATATTTGTCAATTGAGAAATCAATTTTAACAAATAATATTTATTTAACAGTTACCCACTCAATAAACTTATTTCAAATATTAACAAAAATGAATTGTTACTGTCTAATTTTATTTTTAATATTTAAGAATTCTAAAATCTTTTTTCAACAGTATCTAAATTCTATAATAAAGTGTGACCTTTAAAATAATTTTTTATTCATCTTTACGGGAATAAAAATAGAACAGTTACATGTTGATTATTTAAAAATTATTATCTGTAGAGATCTTTCGAGTGTTGTTCTAGAAGCAAAAAGCATATTCATTTTGAACTGTTCTTTTTGCTTTTGAAAAATCAATTACTGTGTGTGCTCATTGTCCATACAAATCTAACAACTTCAATCCGAAACAATGCAATTATTAAAGGATATTATTTTATTATGTTTTATTCTTAAAACATGAAACAAAAACAGTTGAAGAGCTATCTTTTGTTTAACAGAAAAATAAATAAATAAAACAAAACGAATAGAAACAGAAACAGATTGTTATCGTTTCTATTAGAATTTTCTTTCCGTAATTTATTCAGAACAAATATTTTATGAAGAATAAACTTAAAATATAAACGAGAAAACATTTCAAAATATAACGAATTCAATATTGTTTAGTATTTATTTAATTTTGTGAAATGCATCAAATTAAATTAAGACATTTTTTTAGTAATATCATTAACCGGTTTTCCACCAGTGGCTTCATTATCATCTACCTACAGTTCAGTATGTTTATTTGCAGAGTTAATTTACTCATTGTAAATTCAAATTCTTCTTTTGTATATTCTAGAATTTTCCCAGCGAGGTAAACAAGGATTAATAACAACCATTTTTTAAATAATAAATTATGTACACATAAATTCTCAACATTTTTCAATTCCAAACGATAATCTAATTCTCAAAATTTAAAAAAAGTTTTGGCAGAAAAGATTATTATATGCTTGTAAAAATTTTATTGGCATCAAATAATTATCGTCTGATGTTTTTATTGAATAGTATGAAAAGAAAATTCGGAATCGTTGTAAATAAAATAATGGCAGAGGTATTTACATATTTATAGAAAACAACTATGTATTAAATAATTTCTTTAAAAAATCAATTTAAAATCCATTAAAGTCTTATTTTAGTAAAATTTCATTTAAAGCACTTTTTAAGCCTTTATAACCGTCTTCTATCCAAATAACTTACTACAATTTATTTTTTTACTTAAATTACTAAATTTTGAACTAATATATAATTTCTTTAGAATTTTACTTACAATTAATGTTAGATATGAAGATTATTACAAAGAAAGCTTCTAGGCAATTAATTAAAAAAATAACTTATTATCAATCATAAATAATTCTTAACTTAAAGTATCAATATTGCAAAAAAATCTACCATGTTTAAAAATTTCTAATAGTTTAATTAAATTTTAAATATTCAAACTAAGTGAAAGAAAATTGTTTATATATGATTTACTGTTACTTAATTGATATGGAAAAATATTCTTTAATCTTAAAATTACTTTAAAGTTTCCTGTTACTTAGTGATTAATTTTAAGTTTGAAAATTTAATTTTAACAAGCTATATAAATATAAAATGTCACTTCCAACGTTTAACTAAGCCTTTCAAATTCGTTAAAAAGAGATAAATGAAAAATTATCCATCAAGATTTTTTTGAGGTCTCTAAATAATCATTAAATTTTCAAGAATCTACGAGATAACAATATTCTACGGTAAACGTGTATATATCTGTAGAGTAATTTTTAAATTTAATTAAAAGAAGCTACAGAATATAGAGGGATTTTTGTGTCTTATTATACTTATAGAAAATATTATTTAGCTTTGAAAATATTTTTAGTTAAATAATTTTTAGTTAGTTTAAAGGCGCGTTAGGTTTCTGGTAAATGTTGATATTAAGAATATTTAATTTCTTAATATCTACCTACGCCATTTAAATTCGTAGATTTCAATAACTGATCTAGTATGGGATATTTTTATATAATTGCCGTTACTTTTAATGATGCGTTTCTTATTTTGTTAGAAACATTTTAAAATTTGTTCACACTTATTGAAATATGTGCACGTTTTCAAATGAGTATTTTGAGGCATTTAATAAAAATAAATTTCTATTTCAGGTATAAAAATTGGGGGGGGGGGGAATGAAAAAAAAATACATCGAGCTAAATTTGCAGAAGTGATAGAGAAATAAAATTGAAGCCATTTAATTTCATTCAAATACAGGAAAATTTCATTTTAAAACTTCGTAAGTTTTTTTTTCTTTTTAAGTTTTCTTTATATATTTAAACAATACAGTTTTTTTTTTTTTTTGCTCTAAAGTTTCAAAACGTTTTTCTTTGATTATCCAAATATTAATAATGTAATTTTCCTCTATTGTCTTTTATTTCATTATAAGAAAGAATAATTATTCTAGTTATGTCCACTGCTTATTTGTGCAAGAAGAAAATGAAGTATCAGTACCAAGAATCATAGTGTGCAATTAAATGATTGATTAAACAAACATTTGTGTATTTAACCTCATTATAATGTCATAAAAGTTGACTGTTCTAAGAATATTAATGTACACAATAAGTAAAACTGATGTAAGAATAATTGAACTACTTTTTAAAAAAGCCTATAAACATATAGTTATAGTTAATATAATAAAACACCTAGTTGCAGTTAAAGCATAAAGTTAAAGTTAACAGAATGATTAGGATAACGAACAGAGTTGACTGGACCTATGGTAATTCTAAATGCTATCACCGGTTACGGTACAACGTGTCTCGTGGGAGGCACATCCTTTCATGATAAGATGTGAGTGGATATGCACAGTTATTATAGAAATGAGAATAGAAAGAACCAACTGCCATACGAAAAGTTTCTTCTCATTCCTGAAGCGATGATCTAACAATACTTAGAACAGATGTAACATTAATAAAATAATCGATCTTTTTACTTGCCATTATGTGATGGCTCTTATACTTTTTGTATGAATCATGAGAATCATGCTAAGCATAAGAAATTTGGTTGAATGTAAACTTAATTAATATTTCCGGGCGAATCAACTAGAAGTTAGTGGAAAATCTATAGTTTTCCAATAAAAATAAAGCGATACTCTGTTTTGTTTCCATTGCGACATATCTTTTATATGAAGGCAATTATAGTAAAGCACAGCCGAATCAGTATTTCAGAATATTAAAATTTAAAAAATATCTTCCATTTTTGTTGAGTAAAAATTAAAAAATAACTATCTATCTAGAAATAATTTTCTTTCATCAAATTAATAATTCTTACAATGTCAGATGGCTCTATTTTTAATGCAGAATTTACGTAAGGACTCTTAAAAATCCTGTGGATTTTCTAGCTTTATTGAAACTCTCCATTCTTGCAAATCCAGATAATTTATGGAATTAAAATGAAATAATATTAAAATTTCCAATATAATTTTAAACATGGTAAATAATAACTATATAAGTATGTCAGGTTCCTAATATTTAAAAACTATCCTCCATTTCGGTTGAGTAAAAGTTAAAAAATAATTATAGGTCTAAAATAAGCATAAAAATAAGCTAACAAAATAATAATTCTTACAGTGTCATCTCTATTTTTCTATGCAAAATGTATGTAAGAATTTTATCAAAACCTCGGAATTGGAGGTCTTAAGATCTAAAATCCAGATAGTTCAAATCTAGATATTTGAGGAAATAAAACATGAATAATATTAATAACTCCAATATAATGCCTAATATAGTAAAGAATAACTAGATCACTATTTCAAGGACTTGATATTTAAAAATATCTTCCATTTACATTGGATAGAAATTAGGAAATATTTATTAGTCTAAAATTATTGTCTATAATTAGAAATAATATTGAATTATTGTCTCAATTTTTCTATTCAGAATGCATGTAAGTATTCTAGCAAATTCTCGGGATTTGCTGTTTCTGTTAGATTTTTTGCTGTCTCCAGTCTCCCAAATCTAGATAATTTCTATCAAAATACATAATTCTAAAAGATAAAATCCCTCAAAAGTGACTAGTGAGAAAAACAGACAAACTACCCTGACTAAATCTGTCCATTCTGACCAGATTATTCGTCAAGATTGTTCCCCGAACGCTCAAATCTGCAAAAGAAAAAAAAAAGAACAAGGTGGAAATAAAAAATGGCGATATTTCTAGATTCGCATCCATGATAAGTGACTTACGAAAAGGAGTAAAATCTCAGTGGAAATCAAAATGGAAAATTTTATCCGTTTTTTATCTTCTTATAAAATGGAATGAATTTCTTTTGTATTTTTTTCCATTCGTCTATGTGAAAATATCTATTTCCGATAAAATAAAGAAATAGACGCTTGTTTTTTTTTAATTCTTCTACTATAGCATCATGTTCTTTCACTATAAGTGTGAATCAGATTAATTTCAATTTTTTTATTTAGATTTCTTATTTTCTTTATTTAATAATTTTAGATTTAAAAAAACGCGAAGTAGTTCTTATTAGATTATGCTTTTTCTTTAATGTAATTTCTTTTTTTCATTTAAGGTATTGCTCTTGTTCTTTTGTTTTGTTTGTAAAAGGAATAAAATTATGTTTAACTTTTTTTTGTTAATTTAAAAATACCGATTTCTTTTTAAAATATAAAAATATATACTTTAACAGATAATCGGAAACAAGTATAAAAGATTCATGTTATTTCTTACATCACGTTTGGAATATCTGCGTCATCAATCAAAATTCAAAATAATAAAAACAAAAACAAAAACTTTATATTTTTGCAAGTAAGAAGTTTGTTTTACAATTTCAATTTAACAATACCACTATTTTTTCATAACTACTTTGGTTTGCAATATTTTATTTGTTTCATTCTTTATAAACTTTTTCAGATATTCTATTAAAATTAGAGTTTCCTTTATGAAAAACACACACATTATTTTCTATTTTAAAATGCTCTGTATCTCCAAAAATATGTTATAAATCAAGGTTTAAAATATGCTCTCTTAGCAGTTTTCAACAGAAGTATCTCAAAGCTTTTATTTATAACGACCAACTTTTTAAATCTCGAATCTATAACGACCAATTTAAAGTTATTAATTTTTTTACAACAAATGCAAATCTTTGTAGAAATATATTTTATGGGGCAAAAAGAATTTTGTAAAAGGAAAATATTAATCATTATATATAAGGAATGTTATGCAAATGATAATGAACCACTCCTAAGTTATTGCACACATAAATAATAAGGAATTCTAATGAAGGCTAATGTCTATACTATTTAGGGCTAAAATGTCTGAAATAGTATATGGAAACGAAATCTTAAGCAAAGCCGCATATTGAAGCAAAATGTATAAAGTAAAAAGGACTAGTAACTTATAAAGAAATTCCGGAAATTAAAATAATTGTTTTTTTTTTCCTTCCTTTCTTTTATTTTCTTTTTATCTTTTATCATTGTTTATCTAAGATGCTTATTTGTAAATTACACCTATTTCTTTTTATCGTGCTTTTTTCATGTGGTTATAATGATCAAAATTTTCGTGTATATGATTGCGTTAATTTTAATTCATGAAAGGTTTTGTAAATAAATTCTACTAAAAATAAGAATGTGAGATAATAGCATTTAAATATGTTTAACAGCGTTAAAAGGTATAAAAAATATATACCTAAAATAAGTATAACTTTCCAAAAAAATAAATTTAGTGTGATAACTGTTCAAGCATTAAGAATATTAAATATAAAATCATATTTTCGCAAAAAAAATCACTTTCAAGCAAATTATAAAAATACACAGATACATTCAATGTAGCGAGGTTAAATATGAGAATACTTTCATCTCTAATCAGTATTTTGTTTCGATTATAAGAAACATATCAAATAAACAAATAATGTAATTTAAAAATTTAAGTCAATTCCTACTTAGGTCAACTAAGAAAAAATTTATTTTAGTTACTTTTTATTAATGAATTAGAATTAATATTAATAATTTATTAAAAAAATCAATTGAACTCGCATTCTTCACCTTCACGTGTAAAATACTGAAATCCTCGCATTTTACCGATCGAGCTACTGCCTGTTGATTTCAGTTTTCATTACAAACTGTTAAAACTCTATTTAAAGCATTAAAAATTAGTTAAATTTAACTAAAGAATTAATATTTGAAAAAACTCAATTAACTTAAGTGTCATTTAATACGTTTAAAAAGATTGAGTGGATGAATTTAAAAAAATTTAATAACAATTGAAAACGTGAACAACTAATATAAAGAATTGAATGAATGAAATCGCCTTATACGAAAAGAAAAGAAGCCAGAACTATTTTTAGTCTTTTACGCTAAATGTATACAACAAAGTGATCAAGTTCATTATAAAAATTTGAAATAGTTACTTTAGTATAAATATCTAAGCTCATATACTAATCCTAGCTAAGTAGTAATAATATTTGCATGATAATTTTTCCTAAGATAGCAAATAACTTTTCTTATATCCTTCAATGTTACAAATATAATCAGTATTACACGTTCCTTTTCTTTTATTTCTTTATGGAGAATCTCTGTAGCAATTTTGGTAAATCCGCAGGATTTCAAATCTTCATTGGCTTGGCCACTGCCTTCCAAATCAAAACAGTTACTTCCAGAAGACCTAATTCTACGAGATAAAATCCGGCAGGAAAAGAAACAAATAAAAACAGGCATTCTATTTTGACCAGATCACTACTCTATTCTGACCAGATTATCCTTCGAGACTGTACACAAATAGCCCAAAATCTGCAGCAGGAAAACGAGATGTTCGAAAGGAATAAAAAATAGCGAATTTTAGGAATTCGTCTGGACTCGATAAGTGACTTATGAAAAGGGATAAGATTTCAATGGAAATCTAAATAGAAAAATTTTATCTTTTTTGTTACAATATCCTATAAAAGGATATCTTTTTTTATACATGCAGAAATGTATTCTTCAAATAATAAAGTAAAGTAATAAACTTTCACTTGTTTGGCCTTTTGCTAGTCCATAGTATTTTTATAGGTGTATTTAACCGAGTAATATGGTTTTTAAATGATTACAAAGGATTAATTTTTATGAATCCATTTTGAATGATTTCTGTCGTTAAATTTATATAAAATAAGAATGTATGAAATTTCGTATACAGAAATGTTAAATCATCGGGTGAGAATCTCTGAAGCTAATTCAGCAATGGTCAAATTAAATATCTGAAATTTCATGTATAATATCCCATTTAAATTTCGTCATTTATTGTATAAAGTTCTTTTTCAAAATTAAAAAGCTTCACTTTTATGATTTTAAACTTCTTTCAACTTTTCATAACCATTATCATATGCAAATGAATAGAAAGTGATTATACTTAGAAGTAAAGGAGTAAAAGCTTTATTCCATTTTGCTAAATTTATTGCAATAAAAAAATATTAAATTTTTTTTAAAAAACTAAAGCAAATGTTTTATTGCAAAGAATTTCAATTTCTAAACTATCGCAGCTATTTATTTTTTCAAATTTGATATTATATGAATATATATATATATATATATATTATCTGTGATGTATATATTTACCTTATAAAACATTTAGGATAACTTATCTCATGGAAAAGAGTGAAAAGAATTTTTTGCCACTTAAAAATAAGATACAACTTTTTCGATTTTCAACTTGCAGAGTACATGAAAATAAAATAAAGATTATTTTCGTTTCGTTCTTTTCTTTCCTTCTTTTTAATCATTTCGCTAAATTTTACCTACGAAAATATTTAATTTCTATTCTATTCTATAGACAATGATAAGATTAGAAATTATATAACCTTTTGAAGAAAGAATATTAAATTTTGAGTCAATAATCTCTTGGATTATTTTCTTCAGCTTTTTCGTATTGTCCAGAATTTTTGGTCTACAATTTTGTCAAGTATTTGAATTAATTCTTTTAAAAAAAAATCAACAAAAATACATTTTGAATTATTGCCTTTTCTTTTTGGCTGATTACTTAAATGGGAAATTTGATGATATTCTATACTTGTAGAATAAAATCATGTACTAAAATTCACGCCTTCAGCGTATTGCTTTTTTAAATTAACCCTTTCACAGGTGCAAACCCTTCTAGGAAAAGCCAAGAATAGAACGTTTGACAAACACTCAATCTAATGACAAACATCTAAGTGGAGCCATTTTTTTCTAACTATTAGTATCAAAATTTGAAACAAAACAACAATTTCATTTACAAGATCCCCCTTCTTATTTTATTATCTAAGTCATTATGTCCTCACTCATACTAATGTACAGACTGACAGACGGTCAACTATTCACTAATTTCATTCAAAATTTCGTACAAATCAGCAAATTAATTGCTAAGCTGTAAGCTAAATTTATATTTACATAATTTAAAATTTATCGGTATCCTGTTCACGTATAATCGAGCAGACTAGTTACCAACAAATGTCAATCAAACTTAATTAGAAATTGAAATATTTAGTCAACAACATGTATCATGATTCATTTATAAATCTTAAAACGTTTTTCTTAAATAGAATTTTCACAGACAGAGAAAAAAAAAGGGTTCCAACAATATATTTTTCAGTTTTATGGAATTTTGAAAATGAAAATTCATCAAAACCTCTAATTTGAATTTTTTAAACAAAATTTTCTCTTACTGTAGTAGAAAATGAAAATGAAATATTCTCATAGATATTATTAAATATCGTGTTGAGCCCTAAAAAATTCTATAATAATTGTTGAATTGACCTTATGTCCTATTTCATTTCTGTATTACATGTTCCTAACGGCTTTAGCAAATCCTTTAGAATTATATTCTTCATTGGAATGCACCAAATCCAGACAGTTCCTTCTAAAAGACCT
This sequence comes from Argiope argentata, assembly GCA_026289955.1. Lineage (NCBI taxonomy): Eukaryota > Metazoa > Arthropoda > Arachnida > Araneae > Araneidae > Argiope > Argiope argentata. The sequence continues at coordinate 510,528 of JAOUZG010031333.1, forward strand.
AATTCTATGAGATAAAACGCAGATAAAATCTTAAAAAAAGAAAAAAGAAGAAAACTATTCTGACCAAATCTGGTCATTCTGTCCAGATTATTCGCTGAGATTGTCCCGAAACGCGAAAATCTGCAGAAGGGAAGGAGAAAAAAAGAAGAAATAAAAAATGGCGACTCGCGTCTACGATAAGTGACTTATGAAAAGGGGTAAAATCTCAGTGGGAATCAAAATGGAAAATTTCATCCGTTTTTTTCCTCCTATAAAACGGAATGAACTCCTTTTCTTTTCCCCCGATATATGTTGAAATATCTATTTCCGATAAAATAAAGAAATAGATCCTGGCTTCTTTGTCCGCAAGCCAGTCTATCATGTCTTCGTACAGAAGTATGCAGAAGATTAGTTTCGGTGATTTTCACTGGCTTAGCTTAAGGTCTGGGGTTTTTTCTTATTTGCAAAATAATATCTGAAACTACTTCTTATTAAATTAGTTCTTTTTTTTATTGAAGATGAATAAATTCTTTTTATTTATTTTTTTACTGCACAAACAAAAATGTTGTATTAGTTTTCGTCTGTTAGAAAAACATATTTAACTTCATTTAAATATATTTACTTAAATTTGAAGTTAAAAATTGTTGTTATGGAATTTTCAACGAAAAAAAAACGTCTGAAATTTAACATTAAAAAAATAATGAATTTTCGCAACAAATTGTTTTTATTTCAAGCAGAATAAAATCGTCTGGAGATCAAAAAATCATTCATATAATAAGTTTTTTGTATAAAATCGGCTTTATACTAATCGGAAAAATAATATTGATAAAATGCAAAATTTATAAAATTACTAATTCTTAAAATCAGAAAGGATTATCTCTGATAATCCTTTTTGTAATTTTTTTTCTTTATCACAAAACAAATATCTTGTATTTTTTTAATCAAACAAACTAATTTAATAACTTTCTTTGTATGAGAAATACAGTTATTTATCTTCATTCTGAAATATCTTTACAATGAAGATAGAAAAATAAACACCAATATTAGAATTAAAACCAATAGCAAAAGATGATAATATTAAACTGAATAAAAAAACAATATGTTTCTAGCAACATATTAAACCTTTACACTTGAAAAAATAATTAGATATATAATTATTCATTTAATACATATTCTTGTTTATTACACACACAAAAATACAGAAAAATTTTTAAGTTTAATTTCTTTTAAAAAATTAATCCACATCTTTTCACCATTCTGTAAGTATTTTTGACAATTAAAGTTAAAAAACAATTAATGAAATGCCAAATTGATGCATCACTTCAATGGTGAGGGAGAGACACCGAATTCAAAAGGTTAGTTCCACAATAATCAGAAAAAAATAGTACAAGCTAATAATTTACAAATAATATAAAAATTTTAGATTATTGTGTAATAAATCTCACGTACGCTTCAATCTGATAGCAATCTTCCTGCCAAATTAAACACTTTTCAAGTTTGTGCCGCTAAATTAAATTAAATAAAAGTCTGTACAGCGCCAATGCTTATATATATATATATATATATATATATATATGTGTGTGTGTGTGTGTGTGTGTGTGTGTGTGTGTGTGTGTGTGTGTAATTGAATCCATTTTTTCATTTAAATTCATAATTTTTCATACAAACTATTTTTAAGCATTAAATTACCTCTGTTCATTATTTATCTTATCAATCTAATAAAATAATGATTTTATTAATAACATGATTTCGCATTTCTACTTTTATTCTAAGTATTTCTCTATCTTTCTTTCTAACTTTCTATCTAACTATCTAAATTTCATATTACTGCAATTTAAATTTTTTTTATTCGTCAGCTAAACTATACAGATATTAACCAAAAACGAATGATAATCACGTGACTAAGTATTTGATAAATGATGAAAACAGTGTGAAATTTTTGGCAACAGTATTATTTAAATTCTCGGAAAAGAGAAGAATATTGAAAAAGATTAAAATGATATCTGCTATGCATATTTCAATGCATCACATCAGAACATCATTCCTTGAACAGCCAAGCACCACGTGCTTGTGCGAGTTAAATTATATTTTTATTCATTTTAAAGTGTACTGGAGTCGAAAGATGAAGCAGGACTTTTAGACATCTTCTTTATTTTCTGCTAGGATGTCACAACACACAACACAAATACACAACAATTAAAAATAGGACGAAAAAAAATGATCAGCACATCTCGATGACTCCCGACAGACTGACTCCACCGACTCGGTTCTCTCCTTTTAAACTGGTTTCTCGCCTCCCCCAGTTACTACACCACCTGACGATCACAGGCAACCCGATCCCTCTGGGTTTTCCAGTCTTTCTCGGTTCCCAGGCAATATGATCCTTCGAGTCATTAGTTTTCCTTGGTTCCCAGGCAATACGAGCCTTCAGGTTTTTACAGCCTTGCTTGGTTCCCAGGAATACGACTCATCACGTCTTTACAGTCTTCCTCCCTTCTGGGGGAAACTTTTCTGCGAAGTGGAAAAGTTTGCTTTTTCCCTTACTGGAATCTAGAAAATAGTCTCGAGAGGAAAGTATTCAGTTCAAATGTTTTCTGGGTGTCAATGTTCAAAACAAAAGATAACAAATTGTAAGTACCAGTTCTGTCTGAAAAGATACCTCCGTTTATAGCACAAATACCTATCCCTACTGACATAACAAATTAACATACATACCACATTCAAATAGAAACAATATACAAATATAAAGCAAATTTATGATCTACAGCTACACATACCTGAAATAAAAAAAATCCTGTTTATAATAAAAATGATATAAGATAATATATAATAATAATATAAGTATTAAAAAATAAAATTATAAGTATCATATGCGCACTTAATAGAATCATACAGGATTCATAATGATTATACGTAACATAATAGGATATGAAATTATTTATAGGCAATATACTTGATTATGAAAGATATATGTATAATATAATTAATAATGAAAAGATTTATATGGATAGATTTAATAGTTTTATTTTAGACTACCCAAAAAGAAAAAACTAAATCTCAGTTCAAGGAATGCGGCTTAGGCTATCAGCATTCTGATGCTGCTTTCCTTTGCGATGTACAATCTCGTAATTAAAAGACTGTAAAATTAAAGCCCATCTTAAAAGTCTGGGGTTTGTTCCAGTATTTTTTTTCTAGCCACACCAATGGATTATGGTCCGTTTGTATAGTAAATTTTTCATGTCCATCAAGATAACATTTTAATTTTTGCACGGCAAAAATGATAGCTGCACACTCTCTTTCAGTAGTACTATACTTTTGCTCTGCAAGTGAAATCTTTTTACTCAGATACAGAATGGGATGCTCTTCGTTTTCAACTACTTGGGAGAGTACAACTCCAATACCAAGGTTCGAAGCATCACACTGAATGCCGAAGGGCTTGGCAAAATTAGGACTGTATAAAACAGGATTTTTGGAAAGTTTATGTTTAAGTTCTTCAAATGCCTTTTGACAGGCGTCATTCCAGTCAACAGTCGACTTCCGATTTCGACCCTTTAACAAATTAGTCATGGGAGCAGAAATCACAGAAAATCCGGGGATATACCTTCGGTAGTATCCAGCTAGACCCAAAAAAGCTCTAACTTCGGTCTTACTAGTTGGTGTTGGAAATTTCTTTATTGATTCCACCTTTAATTCACCGGGAGTTCGTAAACCTTGTCCTACCAAATGTCCGAGGTACTTTACATAGGCCCGAGCGAATTGACATTTTGAAGGCTTTATATGTAGCTTTGCATCGCGGATTCTTGATAGAATATCTTCCAGATGTTTCAAATGCTCATCCCAGTTTTGTGAGAAAATAGCCACATCATCTAGATAAGGTACTGCATATTCTTCACAATTTTTTAATAAATTCGCCATAAGACGACTGAAGTAATATGGCGCATTTTTTAAACCAAAAGGTAACCTCAAGGGTCTATAAGTTCCAAAAGTGGTTACAAAAGCAGCCAATCTTTGTGCTCGTCGACTCAATGGGATCTGCCAATATCCTTTAGTGAGATCCAAGACAGAAATGTATTTAGCCGCGGACACTTTCTCTATCAATTCTTCTATGTTGGGCAAAGGGAAATACTGCGTTCTAGTAACTTTGTTTAATTTTCTGTAATCAATACAGGGTCTTGCATCCTTTCTTGGAACTTCGACAAGTATTAATGGGGATGTAAAATCTGATTCTCCTGGCTCAATAATCCCTAGCTTCATCATCTTTTCTATTTCCGCTTTTAATATTCCCGACTGTCGAGGGGAAAGTCTATAAGGTTTGGCGCAAATAGGTCGTTCAGTTTCTAGTTCAATTTCATGTTCGGTCAAATCCGTACAACCAGGTTCTGTGGAAAAGGTTTTTGAGAATTTCTCGATCAATTGGCGAAGTTCAGTTATCTGATTTTCTGACAATACCGTGTTCGACTGAATATCCTGGTAAACTTGAGATAATAGACTATCTTCAAATCCTAATTCTAGTTTGGGAATTTCTTCATCCTCCTTTTCATTTGTATTTTCTTCTAAACATAACAAGTTAATATTTTCTTCTCTCTGGAAGTAAGGCTTTAGCATGTTTATATGATAAACTTGAGTTTTATCCTTGTCTGGAAAATGTATTACATAATTCGTCTCGGAAAGTTGTTTCACAACTTTTCCTGGCCCAATCCAATTAACTGCAAGTTTATTCGGCTTGAACGGAGCTGTCACTAGAACTAAATCACCGTCTTTAAATTCTCGTTTTTCTGCCTTCCGATCATACCACAGTTTTTGTTTCTCTTTAGCTTCTTGCATTTGCTGAACGGCAAGTTCTTTACACTGCTTCATTCTATTCATCAATTCAAAGACATAAGTTATCACGCTGGTTTCCTCTTCACCTTGTTCTGTTAATTTCTCATAAAGTAACATCATGGGCGTCCTCAAGTTTCGACCATGGACTAGTTCTGCTTTCTCTCTTTCTCGTTCAAAGCTTTGCTTTTCTCTTTCTAATCTCAAGACTTCAGCTCTTTCTCTTTCAAGTTTTTCTCTTTCAAATCTTTGCTTTTCTCTGTCTAATCTCAAGACTTCAGCTCTTTCTCTTTCAAGTTTTTCTCTTTCAATCCTTAATCTTTCCCTTTCTCTTTCAAGCCGAATGGAATCTTCTCTATTTTTTCTTTCTAATTCACTTTGCCTTTCAAGCTCTGAAAACCTCTTTCGGTCCAAATCACGATCCCTATGCCGACCATGTTTTCTATATCGATTAACAAAACTTCTCCCAGATAAGTACGGTCTTCTTGCACCAAACCCTCGGGTATAACTTCTCCTAAAGTAACCACTTCTAAAACCAAGTTTTCCACGATTCCTGCTTCGCGTTCTACTAGATCTTCTATCTCGGGACCTTTTCCTATCCTGACTGCACCTATCATCATCCTTTGTCCGTTTTTTTATCCTTTTTCTCTTCATTCCCATCACCATCTTTACTGTTTTCATTTTCACTTTCCCTATCGGATGCCGTTTCAGATTAATTTTTTCTGAAGATTTAGCCTTGTCTGAAGATTTTGACTTTTCACATTTTGATCGATTAGCTTATTTAGATTCGTCTTTTCCATCACTTTTCCCAATTAAATCAGTTTTATCACTTGAGCTTTCAGTATTAGTGGGGTCTATAGGTTTCTTTTGACTAACTTGGGTTTTAATTGCCTTAAAGTCAGCTCTTTTAATTTTTCCAGAAGGCTTCCGAGTTGTTTTTTCAACATTAATAATCTTTCCATGTAATTCTGTATGATTCAATTTATCAATACAGATAAGAGCTTCTTCACTACTAGCTTTAGTAATAAATCCATAACATCGTGATCCTGGAGTCCTTGCATTTGCGACACTTTTTGCTCCTGATACCTTTCCAATTTTTCTAAAAAAAACTTTTAGATCTTTAACTCTAGTCTTCTCAGCCAATCCACTCACCCATAAATTTTTACTACTTGAATTAACTATTTTAATAGGTTCATCTTTGTCAGTAGTTGATTTTGTTCTTTTTTCCGGACTCTCTGCTGTGACGATTGAAGAAGCGTCATCACTTTGTTCTAAGGTTGGTTTATCCTTTCCAGAAGGTTTATTATTGTCTTTTGAAAAGTCAACAGTTGAATTTGGATACTTTACAGCTGCATCCTTCATTTCAATATCATTTTCTTGTGACACATCATTCTTTTCTGCAGATTCAGATCCAGCATGTTCCGAATCCTCAGTTCTTTCATCAGCAGTTGGGCCATCATTGATGGAATCTCTTTCATTCACAAATGAGTCTACGTCACCTTGATTATCATCAGGATTTACAAACAATGAGTCATTGTCATTTGCTTTTATCTTAATTGAAGTATCTACTTTGATAACATCTACAGTTAGAGGAACTACAACTGGTGCCATTTCAGGCTTTGGTGATGATAGACGAGAGTTAATTGATGCACATTTATTGCTATCTTCTTTGCAATCACTTTCATTCAACTGAACACTTTTCTGTTCTTCTAAATCGGTCGTAGTTTTCTCTTCTGCCTTTTCAAAAAAATTCTTCTTAGCCCTAGTTTGAAAAGCATTTATCATATGTTCTTGTGCATCTTCTTTGGTTTTCAAATTTCCCAATAACACAGCAGTTTTGTTTCCAAGTAGATACCTTCCTTGATCCAAAGAATCTCTCCTCATCAATTCCAATTTTTTCATTTCTAGCTCATGCTGTTGAGCTTCACGCGCCATTCGCTCTTGCCTTTCTTCTTGTCTTATTCTTTCTTCTTCCATCCGCTTTCTATCCTCGATTATTCTACCTAGTATAATTTTTACTTCTTCCTCCTGATACAACGGGCTGTTTAAAATTTTATTCTTAAGTTCTACTACTTTGTCTGTAGAATTTGCTTCTAGACCTAATTCCTCACATATTTCTAACAGTTCAGTTTTCCTAGCCTTTGCTAAATAAGCCATGATTTTTTTGTAACTTAAATAAAATTAAAGCTAAAAAAAATAAAAGGAAAGCCCTCTAATATACTGCAAAAGTTTTCTAATCAATCTATTTAGTTATGAAATAATTATTTAATTCATGAATCTTAAAGTGGAAGTTAAAATGCTTTTCGAATACACCAATACACTTTACAATAAAATAGATCACCTTCAATAAAATTACTTCGACAATACCATTTAACTGGAGAAAAAAATAAACGAAACAATTCATATAATAATTACACCAGTTCCGTAGATATATAAAAATAACTTTTTCCTTTAATCAAACAATCCAAAGTTAAAATAATCATTTTTCCTTTAATCAAACAATCCAAAGTTTAAAAAATAATAATTTTCATTCAGAATATTTTTCTTAATAAAAAAAAATCAATAAATTCTGAAACTTCATTAATTATTCAGTAGGCTATCTGGAATCAACTATGAATCATTACAATTGAAATTACTAGAAACAGTTACAACTGAACACATAAATACTTTCATGAAAATAATAATAACAGTAAGAATTCTTCATACCTCATTTATATAAAACAAAATTTTTATCTTTAAGGACATTTGTTCCAAGAAATAAAGACTATATCAGTACACTTTCAATAGAAATATTTAAAAAAAAAACACACCATCAGATGAAATGAATAAAATGATATTCCTTTCCGCTTGGAAGAATAGGTTTTGAAATAATTCAAGCTGCATAAAAGCAATTTTTTTCTTTCTTTTTTAAGTTTCCTGTTTCTTAAAAATACATAAATGAAAACCAACTGATTTTGCGTATTTCTTTCTCAACAGACAAAAATTTATTACTTCGGTTTTCCTTTAACAGTTTTAAATCAGAATACACTGAATAAAACAATAGAGCATTTTTTTGCAATTCTAATACTTAACAAACACCAATATATAATTCTAATATAATAACCAAGTGTTGTATTAGAACTTTACATATAAATCTAGTATAATTACTTCACACAATCTAGTATAATTATTCAATCTAGTATAATTATTCTCTTATCTAGCATAATTATTCACACTTATACTTTTATTTCTTTTTTTCTTAATATTCTTTTAGCCCTTATTCGACTATATGAAATACATTAATATAGAATAGTAGGGATAAGAATGTGCCTTGAAAAAAAAATTCTCAAATTCAACATTTAATACAAAAAGTGAATTAAGACTTTCAAATACGTATTTAATTTTCACCCAGATTTTAATACAAAAATTGATATTAATTTTAAAATACGTAGGCAGTTTTCAGACCTACGTATTTCTTGACGTAGTTTTGACATGGTTTTATTTCCGTGCCACCGCTGCCACCAAACTTCGGTCTGTGCTGGAGTCGAAAGATGAAGCAGGACTTTTAGACATCTTCTTTATTTTCTGCTAGGATGTCACAACACACAACACAAATACACAACAATTAAAAATAGGACGAAAAAAAATGATCAGCACATCTCGATGACTCCCGACAGACTGACTCCACCGACTCGGTTCTCTCCTTTTAAACTGGTTTCTCGCCTCCCCCAGTTACTACACCACCTGACGATCACAGGCAACCCGATCCCTCTGGGTTTTCCAGTCTTTCTCGGTTCCCAGGCAATATGATCCTTCGAGTCATTAGTTTTCCTTGGTTCCCAGGCAATACGAGACTTCAGGTTTTTACAGCCTTGCTTGGTTCCCAGGAATACGACTCATCACGTCTTTACAAAAGGTTTCTTCGAATGAGTCAATTTAGTATTGCAAACCATTCAAAAGAAAACATTGCCTCGCATTTGTTGTTTTAAAAAATATCACATTTCCTATTTATTTCATTTCATATAATCACGTGCTCAAAATGACGTTTCTTCTAGGTTTTATTCACTGGGGTCATTAACTTATTTTTTAAATAAGAGCTTTTGTAAATTCAATGGCACCATGATATTAAAAGCTTATTTATTGAGATGCTCGTGCAGAAAAGAATTTTTTTATTTTTCGCTTTCGGAGTTTTGTTGACGCCGAAAATCTCATCCCAAAAACAACATAATCTTCAGATATAACAGAAAGAGTAGAATAGAGCAGAGTTGAATAATAACATAAAATAGGAAGAGTAAAGAGAAAAGTAGAAGAAAAAGTAGAATGATAACAGAAAGGAAAGAATAGAATATTATATAAATTCACTTTAAAAAATTATATTCCTTGATTTTTTTTTCTAAATTCAGAAAAAAAATTACACGAATAACGAATTAATATCAGGAATATTTTTTGAGTTATAAAATAACATCAAGATTATTTCAACAATGTTACACTTAAGAGGTTATAATATGAAAAAAAATCAAAATTTCAATCATTTTTTTAAAAAAATTAAGATTCTAATAAAGATTTTAAAAGAAAAATCTCACCGAGACATATTTTTCCCTTTCTTAATAATATACTATGTGCCAAGTTTGATATATCTTTGTCAAACAGCCTGGCTGTTCACCGCCAACACACAGACACAGACATTCGTCTTTATTATTAATAGAGACATACTATTCGCTTCAGATAAAAAAATCTCCTCTTCCAAAAAAATGTTTTAATTTTCTGCTCGTGAAGAACCGCTATATAAAGCATCTGGTAATAAAATAAGAAAATGACCAGCTTTAAATTAACTAAAATGTACTTTAAATGCGTCTATAAATCTTAAAAGAAAGATTAAGCTACTAAATTAAGGATGTTTAGTTAAAAACGAAACAAAAAAAAGGCCATTATGAAAAATCCAAGCACCCAAAGAAAAGCGAAAGAAAAAAAAGGAACGTCCTGATTAAATCCTATTAATTTTCAGTAAAGACAAGTTAAAAGATCCTGATATGGCTCTTTTTCTTAAAAAACGACTTTTCTAAAAATAATCGAAAATTTATCTTTTGAATTTAGATCTAAATTATCTGAAGCACCTGTAGCAATTAAGAAACTTCAATCGATTAAGAGATTTTTCAAAATTAATTACAAAAGTTTTTGAGAAAATCCTTTTTATTTTTGGTGATATTTAGTAGCAATAAAATAAAAATGAATGGTTGAAAAAATTTGATGAACTTAATTAGATAAAACTTTATAACCATCTATTTTGCTATTATTCGATAAGGAGGGCGCAAATATGACAAATTTATTAAATTTTTCATTATATTTTAAAGTCTATTAATATGCTGATTTTCTTCAAATTTCTTACGATTTATATATATATTTACATATAATTAATTTTATAAACATTTCATTTATAAAGTTTTTATTCTTTATAATAACTAATTACAAATTTTCAACTGAATACATTTATATGATAATTTAAAAAATAAAGGGATATTTTCTTTTAAACTTCATTAGGCAGAAATTTTTCTCAATTCTGTGAATTCGTGATAAAGGAAACATCGATATGTTCCTTTGAAAATATATATTCCATGTTTTTAAAGAGTTTTTAATCTCTCAATGAATAAAATTAAAACCATAACATGAGAATTTAAAATTTGATTTGAGATATTTCAATGGAAGTGAATTAAAGGGCAATTAGAACAAAATTGTTACATACACAATGGAATTTTAATGACCTATGCAAAAAATTTGTCATTAATTATTTTTCGACTTTTATTATCTCTATTTTTTATTAATTAGTTTTTTATTTATATAGTTATTAGGAGAAATCCAATAATTAAATGAATAAAATAAAATGTTGAAGAAAAAATAGTTAATTAGCACCTTTTCTTTAAAAACGAGGTATATAAATGTAGGTAGTAAATTTTGAAGTTAATTCCATTTATTTCCATATAGAACGATTATTCCGAAATGTAAATATTAAGGTCACATTCTTCTAATTATAGTAGCAACAATGTTAAAATCTAGTACATCAAAAGATAACTTTCAAACAAGTATATATAATTAATTATATTTTTTATGAATTATAATTATTTTTCTTTTGGTATACAAATTATTCATATAACAAAATATAATCATATGAATATAATTATTATATATTCATATAATTATATAATTATCGTTTGTAATGAGAATAATTTATAACTATCAATCTTTTTAGTGTGAATTATTTATAATTAATTATCGTTTGTGATGTGATTTTTTTATAATTTACAATCTTTTTTAATGTGAATTATTTAAAATTAGTTATCTTTTGTTATGTGAATTATTATTAAAAGTTTGAAACATTTGAAGCATTTGATTAAAGACCATAGCAAACTAGATCACTTTCTCAGTTTAAAATAAAAAAGGCGATATTCAAATCTATTCTAGATAGTCATGAAATAGTGCTATTTTAGAATTCCAAGCAATTTTAAAATTGGCGAAAGACTTTTTAAACTAAAACAATTGCAAATTATAATTGGTAAATAACTTGTGCATATTCTTACTTAGAACTAATTTAAAAGTTAAAATCAGAAATGCACTAAAAAACAAAACTTTAAAAGAAAAACGCAAAAGTAAAAGACAAGAACGATACATTCGTGCAATAAATTTTAAGTGAATATCACAATAAAATCTCTTTTTTGGAGTTAAATGTGAACTCATTATCACGCCAAACGATTCGCCATTAATTGAAAACGATTAAGTAAATAAATTGGACCGCGTATCGTTCTTTTTAATCTGATGCAATACGAGTTTTGAATAAAAACTCTTACTCTATAAAATAACATATAAAAAAACAGTCAATTCTAAGTTAATGCAAAAAAATTGCCATTCACATATTTTTCTAGCAGGTAATGATCTAATCCTACCATCAGCGAATGGTTGTATTTTGAAAAAAAAAATTTCAGGGATAATGAGTACGCATGAACCTCAAATATGTTTTCGAAATAGTTCTTAACAGCTCTCTGCCATTTATTCAAAAACAAATTATTGGTAATATGTATATTTTGTTTAAAACTTGAAAAAAAATAGGAACTTGATTAAATTTATTACGATAAATTTCATGGGTGTTTTAATGCTTAATCATCTGGAAAGATGTTACAAAACTGTGAAAAAGTTTACATTTTAAAAGATTTCAAATGTTGTCTCTAAAGATTAAATGCAGCAAAAAATATTAATGGAAATAATTGAGATTTTATGGAGAAAATATTTTTTATTCAATATTCTTGGTGCCTGAGTTGTTTTTCTTCTAAAAACTTTTGAATCTTGTTTCCGTTATTCGTTTTTGTGGAAATTCCTTCCTTTTTATAGTTGTATAATTTATTATTCAAAGCTATTTTATATATTCAAATACTGTTTCTTCAAATTATAAATTTTTGTAAAATATTCTTACAAAAAAACTCATAAGGTAAAATATAAGGCTTAAATTTTGCGTGATAAATTTTCAATACTTTTTGCAATTATGAATCACAGAATAAGAAAATGAATCAATTAAATAAGAATTTTACATTTATTCGAAACTTCGCTGTTCGAAAAAAAATGAAAATTTCATATTACATTATTGAAAGAATAAATAAAAATATAGTTTATAACTTAATTTAGAAAAAAACTCTAATTATTATGCTATGTGAATATTTTTGAAAAAATCAATTGAAAAATTTTAATTTATACCTCTTTTAAACAGTAAAAATTTTCACCTATTTATCCACATATATTTCGAACTTTTTCTCTCTTATTTCATACATTTTCACTTTCAGAATGCCTTTTTTAAAAAATTCTATGTCATGAAAAAGTGAAATATATAAAGTTATTATAGCATTTCTTACAAAATTACCAAAGTTCCCTGGTGATTTCATTTTTTTAATTGAGGAATTTAAAAAAAATGGTTTGTTTTGAGAAATCATCTATCTTTAAATGAAACCAATAAAATAATCAATCGTCTTCTGTCTCGATATTTAAAATGAATCTCCTTAACATTTCGGAAATGTCAAACACGCATGTGTTAGAATAGTAAAAAATAATTTATTAAAAATGGTCAAATTTGGTTCAAAATGTTATAATGCTTTTCGATTCAAAATATGAAACATTATTTTTGATTTTTTTCTTTTGGACAAATCTGGTATAATCTCAAGTTTAGAGTAAGGTTCGTCTAATAGAGTATGGAAAATACATAAAATTTGTCTGGTAGAGGTACTGCAAAAAAGTCAACAAATAAACACAACAACAGCCAGTTATGAAATTAGTAATAAATAGTAAAGCTTTTATACTTAAGCAATAATAACTACACATACAATAAATCATATCAGAAACGTACACGAAATTAACATTTGCCGTACATAGCAACACATAAGAGAAATTGGTAGTAAGGAATCTAATAGCACTAAGTACTCAGAACTTTCACTATAAGAGATTTCGCTCAACTACTCACGTCTCTCGATTTGCTATTCTCATATCGATACTATTTATAAGATCATCTTTGTCTTTTTTCTCACAATTCCCATAAAAAGACACAAAATGTTAAAAAAAGTATTGCACCGTCGATCTTCATCAATATATATTCCAAACTTTCCACAGTTTTTAAAACTTTTGCTTTTATTATCAATGTCGGAGAGATATTGATTCATCAAGATTGATGCCGAAAATATTTTTAGTGGGAGTATCAGTTGGAGTATTGTGATTTTAATACAACAGTCTGGATAATAGAAAAAAAATTATGTCTTTTAAAAATGTGAATTCTAATTGTAAAAACCCAACCGAGACATTATGTTGGTAACAGTATTGTAAAAACTATATACAGAAATAGATAGCCAATCGCACTATCATGAACAGTAATAGCGCTCAGAGAACACAGCTGGAATTACCAAATTCAATTCACTGAGAAAGAACAAAGCTTTAGAACTTATACACATTTTGCTAGAGAACATGAAATTTTCTAGAAGAATCTATAGATCTCGGTTCCTTTTTTGGCTCCAAACTCGTGGGTCTTTGACCTGACATATTTCCGAAATTTTTCTACCCTACTCTGAGATTGGCTATACATCAAAATGGTGTTTCAACCTTGTAGTGGTATGTACTTTTTTAAACAGATGTAAATTTTATCTGATTTATTCCTTTAGTTATGAAATTCATGCATCTAATATCAATTTATGTGATGATGTATCTAACTCTAAATTGAAACCTGATTCGTTTCCTAATTTTTATCTTGGTTTGGCTCATGTTAAATTATTTCTAGAATGTGGTTTTGTTTTCTGATCCAGTTCAAGCCTTTTTTATTTGATTATTGCAATAGGCTGTAAAATTGCTGAAATAATTTCTGTTTGTAAAATTGCTGAAATAAT
>JAOUZG010031333.1:524717-549060 GCA_026289955.1 Argiope argentata
TTTGTAAAATTGCTGAAATAATTTCTGTTTGTAAAATTGCTGAAATATACAAGCTATGGGATGCTGAAATCCCACGTTCTGAGTAAAAGGATAGAAATTCGTCAATCCAAACACATTCTTTTAAAAGATCTCTACAGTTCCCTTACCTAAGACGACACGTGTAAAGAAATCCCTATAATAATCTTACAATATATAATCATGGGTATAAATATTTCGTTGGCTTTTTCCTCTTTTCACTCTAGTATCGTTCTCTGAAGTGACTACTACTTGCTACTTGCTTGCACATAAATTATGCCTCTCGGGATGGAATACAGTTAAAAATTGGAAAATATCTTCTCTCTCTTCGGCTACGAAACGGTTAAAAAACAATAAATTTACATAATATATGCTTATTGAATTGATTAATCAACAAGCTATTACTACTTGCTGATCAAACACAATTTCCTTTGTAATAGATTATTGTCTTTCCCCTCACATCGGAAATTGAATAACCGACGCATTGATTCCTTTTTCTTGCAGAATATCCAGAAATTCAAGCCGTCATCGGGTCCACCGTCTCCCTGCCTTGCAACCTGAGCCCCCCGTCGAACGACGACGTGATCTCTTTAGTCCTGTGGTACAGATTGGACCTGCCTAATCCCATCTACACCCTGGACTCCCGCAGCGCGCCGTCGGCGGACATGGCGAAGCACTTCTCCAGCAAAGTGCTCGGCTCGAGAGCTTATTTCAATGTGAGTCGACGGAGCCTGGCCCACCTCAAGATTGATCCGGTCGAAGAGGACGACGCTGGGGAGTACAGGTGCAGGGTGGACTTCAAGCGAGGCAGAACTATGAGCAGGCTGGTCAAACTAAATGTGATAGGTAACGAAAAATCAGTTTTTAATTACAATATATTATAATTTTTATAGCAAATGTTTAACTAATTCAGTTAATTTTCTTTAAAGTATGGCCGAAGATGGGGGTGTTATTATTTTTTTTTTGAAAAAGTATTTCACTAATACAATTTCCACCATGCTTTTTAATATCGTAAGACTCTTGTTTAACTCGAAAGGATAAAAATTAGAACTGTTACTCCTTTTTCTTAATTCAGTTATCCTTTAGATTATAGGAAAAGGTCGTTCGCTTGAGATCAAATCAACAAATTTACAAACGTTAAAACACGTTTTATTTACATTTTAAAATAAACTTTAAACAAACTCCTGCAGTAGAGTGCAGCTCAAGCTACTGAACATAACAGCCGTTGCCAAATATATATATATATATATATATATATATATATATATATATATATATATATATATATATATATATATATATAATTCGTTGCCATATACAATAACATGCATTTAAATAAAAATAAAAGAACACAGAGACAATACAGAGAAACAAAAAAAGAACACGAGAACAAAACTAATAAAAATTACAAATACATCAAACAGGTTTCCTAAAAACTTTCTCACTCACTCTCTAAAACACTTATTATGCCAGTGAACACTTTACGTAGCAATAACGGGCAATAGTTATGAAATAGTAACATCTGACGTGAATTTATCATTGTTACTAAATTTATCGTGTGATACTTAAGGATTTATTTGGCGATTAATCCCAAAAAGGAGTTAATAGTTTCCAAAATCAAATTTGCGTTTTTTTCCTTCAACTAATGGAAACTGCGCTTGTAGTTACAATATTTCATATCAAATTTGATATATTTGCCGAAGTATTTTTCAGTTATCACGTTTACATATATCTAAAAGCACAGGTCGAAAGGCAGGCTCAAAATATGACAGGTGTCTATACTAAAGATGTTAAATCTTTGTACCAAATTTTATGTGTACCTGTGTACCAATTCTCTTTGTGATTTTTGTGTTAAATTATATTCGAAAAGACAGATAAGCTGACTTCTTTAGAAGAAATTTTACTCAAACTTTGATAGAAATCAATAAATTTGTTGTAACGACAGTATACCAATTTTCCAACGTCTAGCTCAAAGCGTTTTTGAGTTCTCTTTGTCGCAGACGAATAAACAAGCAGATATTTTTCAAAAATGTGTTTTTCTGAACTCAGCAGGGTCTTAAACCTGGAGATTCTTCAAAATCTCGCGTTCTAATTTCTTAACGATTGTAATGTTTTCTCTATATTACTCTAGAGAAACTTCTCTATACTTTCTATAAAAGAAAGTAAAAATGGAAAAAATACAAACAAAATTTCATTTTTTTGAAAATAGTGATTCACATATATTATTACTTCATACTTTTAAAATGAATATGCGGATAATTTATTATTTTTCAAAAAATGTATATGTAAACAGAAAATTTAAAATAAAAATTGAGCACAATTTCTTAAAAGACATTAGATAAGCACTAGACATTATTATTATAAGAAATGATGAAATACTTTTTAGAAATGCATACCTTGCCGTGTTCATAAAGATGAATCGCTGTTCGGCCTTTATATAAGATACATTTAATGACCGCATCCTCTTATTAATAATTAATTTATTGTGGTCAAAAACGACGTGGTCATTAATTGCTCCATTAAGAGTCAAGTCTTATCATCAGAAATTTGACTATATGATTAAACTTCATGTATATCTTCAAGTGACATCATTGCGGAATAAATAGAAAAATAATTAAAAGAATAATAGAAAAATAATTAAGAAATAAAAACTGGAATTCTAAAGCAAGCTAATGTTCAAGCCTACAAAATAATGATTTAAACCGTAAAATCTCATCCGTTAGACATCCTATATATCTAGGTCAGTGGGAAAAAATAGTAATTCAGAAATCACAATCAATCCCATAATAGCTAAAAACGGGTCTATCAGCGAATATCTCTTGCAAGAGATATGAATCACCATCGATGAGGCCAACAGGATTGTACCTTCATAAATCAGAAAGGCCGTTATAGCTTGGAAGTGAAGTTTTATCTTCAAGGCCAAATATTTGCTGATCCAAAACTCAATTCTGTTAAAGATTATCTATGTGTATAACACTGCGTTTGCTATACCCAGTCAAAGGCTTCCTGTCGGGGTGCTGAGGAATAAAGAAGGTTGAAGGAATGCCAGATTAAATATTATTTTGTGATCTTCCTGGGGCTCAAAATTAAGATATCAATTCTTTAGAATCTTCAAACATTATTTTTATGTAACTGAATTATACAATTGCTGCACCGTTCTGAGGAATCTCAATTTTTTCGTCATACATGAGTGTTCAAATTAAAACTTAGACAAAAGTCATGATTTAAAACCGAGACAGTGAAAGCAATAATATTTGAGCCCGCGGGTCAAGCAAAGCAAAGTTATAAGAATTCTTGCCGATTTGGGGAACCAGTTGGCTAGAAGAAATATTGATCATGATTACTTCCAGTTTAATTTCTTATTTATAACTTAATGCTCACGACTCCACCCCAAAACACTTTTAAGCTTTTAATTGTGAAAGGATTTAAAAACATGTTATTTTAATAGTTTCACGTTTGTTCTAATTTTTTGTATAAATGAACTATCCTATTTGAACCAAATATCATGACATCATGGTGCTATTAAAATCATGAGTGTTAGGATTATGGGTCTTATTTATATCATGTTGCTTTGAATTCACTGTCATTTCTCCTAAAATGTATATATGTACTAAACATAAACTTTTTTTTTATTTAATACTATGATAAAGTGACGTTATTAAATACGAACAAAGTGAATTTCATTTTAACAATTTATCAAGCAATTTGTTTATCTCAGTAATTTATAGAAAATTATAAGAAAAAAATTAGAAACTGCCAACATTCAGGTAAAATTTGAGCAGTAATAAAAATGGCGTCTGAAAAACTTTCTAGTTCTAAAATGATCTAAAAATAAGAATTTTTTCTGGAATTATCAATGAAAAACTAAAAACATTAAAATATACAGTTTTTTTTAATTAATCAAATTTATAATTAAATTTTCAAAATAAACCACTGTATATTATTTATCTATCAAAAATATAATTGAGCTAAAATGGGAAGCTCTAGGCTAAACTATAAATATTGAGTAAATCTACAACAAATAATTTTTTATTAGACGATGTAACACAAACATCAGGGAATACTTAATTTCTCCCTTTCAAATCGATAGCATGAAAATTCCCAACTTAATCACAAAATATTGACTTTTTGACTCACTTGACACCTTATCACGAACTTGTTAAGTTGGCAGACTCATAAGAGAATTCAGTTCAAAAAGGGTCATACTTCTTAAAATTCTTTATCAGTGTATTCCAATATGCTTAATTGTATTCTTTTCTTAAACAAGGAGGTTATCATCTTGCTTCAAGTAGATTAGTCGATAAAACAATTCACATGATAAATTATTGGCGAGGTTATTCTGTAGTCCCTGCAATATATTTTGTGTTGCAGAAACTTTGCCACAACAGGGGACTGGAACAGGAAAATTTATAGCATAATGCGATAGTTCCTCTTTATCTTCTCAAATCATGGGCTTAAAGATTAAAACGAACAAGTGGAGTTAATTTCCCAGGTATCTTTAGTAAATTTATTATCCTTCCAGCTCAAATTTGTAGATTATGCATAATACTTGAATATGAAAGAATTCATATTATTTTTAGAGTCATATAAAATATGAACAGATTATAGATTAAGAAATTATTGTACAAAATCACAAATCATTAATAAAATATTCATAATTTATGATGCTGTAAATGAGAGGATTAACAAATTCATAGATTTTTAACAACTGGTGTAAGTAAATATCATAATCTAAATCTGTTAATAGACATTTAGCAGACGATTCCTTTTCGGACATTTTAAAACTGCTACTATTTTTATTTTTATAATAAATTTTCTTAAAAATTAAAAGCAAACGATTTCTTTGATAAACATGTTTTATTAATTTTATTTTGTTTAATTTTTTATAATAGTCGATGATCAATTGTAAATCTTTTGGAATCTGGCAATGCTTGTAATAGATGCTGTTCAGTGAAAAGAATAAACAAGCCGATCGAATTCTTAAATGCTTCGAGTAATATTTTAGTTTTAAGATTTTAAGTCGCTCTGCAATTTATAGTTTGAAGGTTAAGAAAATGGGTAGTTTTCTAGAAAGCCTTCAAAAACTAGAATTTAGAATGAGTTTCATATAACGTAGAGAATTGTAGAACTACAGGACAACTTTTTAAAATTTTCGATTATTTTTTGGAGATGAAAGGATTTTGAAGTATAAAACATAAATATAAAAGACAGTTACAAGATAATTAACGAATAATGAAGGATTTAGGAATTACAAAATAAGCATCTTTGAATCATGCAAGAATTCTTTAGCATAGTACATGAACGAGTGATATATGATTTATGAACAACAGATATGCAGCCTTAAATAAATTAGCATTCCAAATTCGGGATATAAGATCTAATTTATAAAATAATTGCAATTTTATATTTTTTTATTCCCATAATTAGCACTGCCAGATACAGATTGCGACAGAGTATAAATAAATAAAGAGAAAAAATGAAATCTGCTATCTCAAATTTATCATGTGAGATAATTATTGCTAAGGCATTTCTTGTATTAATTAATTGGAGTCATTATTCAATGTAAACAGGTTTGAATCAATCATGTGATTATCAGAATACGCATGCGACGATATATCGAGATTCGGATACATTCGTGCCGAGTTGTAACTTTTTGTTAGTGATAAGTCGCAAATGGGACAACGATCTTTACAATTTTCTAATAACCCTAAAAGTGGACAATTGATGCCCCAAGAGCCATAAATAGCCAATTTTCTTTCTGCTTATTTTATGGCTTCAAAAATCTCAAACTAATACAACATCATGTTCTCATATGATAAAAATATTTTAACAACAAAAAAATGTAACAACGTTGTCGTTGACTTTCTAAATTACAAATTTAAAACATAATGCTCTTAAACTTTATATTTATTTCTATTTTAAATTTCTATTTTTAAATTATTTCTATTTAAAAAATTTTTTTATTATTTCTATTTTAAATTTCTATTTTTAACTGATTTGTTGGTAATAAATCGTCAAATGTGACAATTTTCCGCATTATTTTCTAATAAACCTAAAAGTGAAAACTGGAGGTCTTAAAAAGCGATAAATCGCCAATTTATTGTCTGTGCATTCAAGGCTTCTAAAACCTCACACCCAAACAACATCAGGTTCTCAAATGATAATAAACCAAGCAGAATAATTCGTTGCCAAAAGTTTGAATGATGTTATACTAAAGTGCAAACGATTATGCAAATTAAGCAAAAAATAAGCATATTTACATAAATAAGCACGCTGTAAACATTAAATTTTAAAGAACAATATAGAAACTTGAACCTTATATTTGCTTAAAGATATAATTCACGATCAAACAGTAGATATCGAGGAATATTTTAAGAATTATAAATGTTAGGAAAAAGATAAATTATTTGAATTATTTCGAAGGAAATGAAAACTTTTTTTAAAGAGAAATCGTCTGCTTTTCCAATACTAGGAAAAGCAGATAACTCATTGGCAGTATTTAATGCAATGATAAATTACCCTGTTTAGTTATCAAAACTAAACAACTGCTTTATAATTTTATCAAAAAAGCCTCTCAGTTTGAAAACATTGTATCTTCACACTTCAAAATAAGATTAATCCTTTCAAACCCATGTCTTTGTTTCAAAAATTGCATGAATGCGATATCTTTTTATTATCCTTGCATTGTACATGCACTTTTTGCTATTACATCAGCAACAAAAGCGGCGATGCTGAACTAGAAGTAGGAGTTACGGAAAGAATGCAGTTGAATGGATGAAAAAGAACATATCTGTAGTTGAAAGAATTGTATATTTTTCTTTCTTTTACACTGAGGCGCACTGAAGATAACAAAAAAGGATATGTTAAGAAATATTTTTGGCATCCATCCCATTTGACAGCGTAGGAATGAATCCATGTTGCAGTTGCAGTTTACTGGTTTTTGAGAAACAAATTGGGCGAATCTTATAGTAGAGTTTTTTTATTCCTTGAAAGTACATATGGTAGTCATATTCTTATAAAAAATTCATTAATTATTTTTGGCATAAGTCAGTAACGAGTTTAGATAATGGTAAAAGAAAAATTATGAGTTATATAGTTACGTTAAAATAAATTGTGTAGAAATATAATGATTGAGTTTTTAAAAATTAATCGCCTTTGGCAACAACTGGCTTCTCAATAATTAATGATTGCTGAAAATTTTTGATTAATTATTTTGTGTAACTTGATCCGAATGCCTTTCTAAGCAAAATATTTTTCAACTTCTAATTTTGAAGGACATTTAACCATTTAATGGTTAAAAAATGGGACCTCTGACTAACCATCCAAGATTCTGTATCATTTTGACGTTTTATTTATTTATTTTTTAAGTTTAATTGTTAAAAATGTCTATATAATGGTTAAGAAATGCAGATTAATTTTTCCAAGAAATTCTACTAAAAAGAATTATGTATATTTATTTTTCATAGTAATAAACAAATCTTTGCTTTATGTGAATAATTTTGAATCTAATTATTTTTCTGAGTGCAAAGGGTTAAATTATACTTTTTAAAGATCTGAGAGCATAATCCCATAAATTTCATCAATTTTCTCTCCGGAACTTTATATATAGGTATGATCTATAGTCTTAAACCTATGTTGCATGATTTTTTTAATTTTTTAAAAAAAATGTTCACAAATTACATGTGTTTAATTTTTTTAAAACATTTTCACAAATTACATGTGTTTTATATTTTTATACATAGCTTAGGAAAATGAAAATAAATTATTATTGTGAATTACTTTAAAAAATTAAAATATGCCAATTTTTAAATTATGAATAAAACAATGATACAGTTTACAGTAACGTAATAAGTTAACATTATAACAATTCTACAGTAAAAGTAAAAGTCTCATTTCACTAAAACCTCTTTTTAACATTATAAAAAACATTTTGAGATAAATTTTTTTTTGTTATAGATCTATTCATACAGCAGCTATCTTGTTGTTTTTCCAAGTTTCCAAGTTAAAATCTAATTCTAGAGTCATTATTACTATGTATTGTTCTCATCAACCAATGATTATCAGAAAGCATTTAAACAAATAATATAAAAATAATTTTAAGTCAATTCCTACTAAGGTCAAGAAAGAAAATTTTTATTTTAGTCACTTTTTATTAAATAATTACAATTAATATGGAAAATTTATTTAAAAAAATTATTGATTTTTACAAGAAATGAACTCGCATGCTTCACCTTCACGTGAAAAAAACTGAAATACATGCATTTTACCAATTCAGCTAATTCCTGTTGATTTTAATTTTCATTAAAAACTGATAAAACTCTGTTTAAAGTATTAAATATTAATTAAATATAATTAATGAATTAATTTTTGAAAAAACTGTATTATCATCAAGAATCATCCACTACAAGTTTAAAAAATGTATTTGAACTTAAGTGGATGCTTAAAAAGTATTTTATTAACGATTGAAAACTTGAACACGATATATATAGGATGATTATGAGTTAATAGTAGTCATAGAAACAAAGGCAATTATTATACAATATTCATTTATTTAGCTATTACAAAGTGGAAATAATTTTATAATGTGAATTTCTTACATCCTTTGTTAATTTGTGAACAACCTGGAATGCAAGAACATAAAATTGATTTGTATTTGAAATTTAATTATTTTTAATTATCAAACCAGAACTCAAAATAAAATAATTCTTAAATTATCTTTAAATTTCAAATTTTTCTCCTCTCAAAAAATTACGTAATAATTTTTTAATGAATGATATTTACTAAATGCAATTAATATGGAAATCTTTTCTGTTTTAATAACTTTAAACTAACAGTCAAATGGAATCAAGTAAAGGTATGATAATATTTAAATAATATTTATTAATGTGAATTTTTACTTAAAAATTACTGTGAAAATTTATTTGAACTTGAGAAGATAAATAAAAAGTATTTTATTAACGATTGAATATTTGAACAAGATACATATAGGAAGAGAGTGAACTAATAGTAGCAATTGAAAAAAATATATATAGTATTAATTCATTTCTTTTATGAATGATCAAATCAAAGATATAAAGCTTTCTTTTTTTTCAGCTGTGTATTAACCTCATCATTTATTTGTTTGTGCGCATTATTCAAAGAAACAAACCACTAATTATAAAAAAGAAGAAAAAAGAATGATATAAAAAAATACTTATAAAAACAGATGCATCTTCTTTACTTTTAATCATAGAGCTATGGGAGGTAATAAACACAAAAAATAAAAACTGCAACCATGAATTTTTCCAGTTTTTATCTCTTCCCACCATTTATTTACCCTCTTTTTACATCGAAGAACAAAGAAAATGATTGTAGCGCGCTCTAGTACCAATCCCCGAGGAATACCCTCCGTCCTCTAATTATTTGTTTTGCTCACCGAAACCGTCACACCCCCGTAAAGGGACAGGTCGCCCGAGATAGAAGATTCGTGCAAGAACTGGACTTCCAGGCTTACGGCGAATAGAGGTGTTTCTTTTTTACCCCCTTATTTCCTCCCTTATTTTTTCTTCCCCCCCCGCCTTGTTGGATAAAGTGGTAGATCGCTGTCTCAGCTTTTATCTTTTATATTATTTAGGTGGGTTAGATTATCGTTATGCTCCTTTTTTTATTCAGGTGTTTTTTTATGTGTACACTCCTTCACAGCAAGTTTCTTTTTCTAACCCTTTATTGAACCCATCATTAACTAAAGATTTCTTTTTTTTTTCTTCGTACTTGGAAAGAAAAGAGAAAAAATACCACCACTGTGTTCGTAAAGAAATTGTTGTCATTTTAAAATTTAGGGGGGTGGGGGATAGTTTGCTTTCAAATGTACTACGTTGGGGGTCATAGTTTAGTTTCTTTATGTATGTAAAATTAGCACTTGCGAATCTACTTGCTGAAGATTATAATTTTGTAAAATTTTCGCGGTTTCTGAATAGTGTAAGTTGAATTATAACATTTCTGTAATTACAAATAAATTTCCTTCAAGTCTTCAATGTTTTTTTTTCAACAAGCATATAAAAACTGAGATCAGTTTGTTGAATATTTCCTATTTTCATGTATTCAAACATTTCAGAATTGTGGTGAATTATGATAGCCGAAAAATCAAATCTCTTCTATAAAAAAACTGTGCTGAGGTCAACACTATATAACCCTATTCATAAACAGAAAAAACTGTCCATTTATCCCCGATGTGCCTAGAAAGCAGCACCATCATTTTTGTACCTACAGAAGCGAGAATCTGCTTACTTCTACTATATATTCTCATCTCCGAGAGAAGAGGTGTTTGGTGCGATACTAAATTAGCAATCACGATCTTCTAAAATTAATCCTTAAAATCATAAAACAATTAGCAAATGATTATTTAACCTAGATCTTTAAAATCGCATTGTTAATAAACTGTAAATCTAAGAAAATGTATTAATTTAATTATCTTTAAAACTTTAACAAAATATGCAAAAGCCAGTATACAATTACCAATGTGATTAGTTAAAATCTTGAAAGCAACCAATAATGGGATTACTTACTATAAATATTTAAAATCAACCGTGAAATCAGCAAATGAATTAAGAAATGTAAATCTTTGAAGCAGTGTGTACATCTAATAAACAATGTTGATACTTAAAATCATTAAGCAATCAATAAGTTTAGTGAAAGTTCAAATTAATAATTTAATCAATAATTTTTACATTAAATATTACGAAATGAAAACTTAAAATCATTATATCAATAAACGTTACTACTTTAGATAAATCCTTTTATTCATGTGAACAATTGATAACCTAACCCTAATGGGAATATTTAAAATTTTGTACTCATTTAAAAGACTTTCTAGTATAACATAAACACCTAATTTTTGATAATTTTTTATTTTTACCCTTTTGATAAGTACCAATATTTTTATTTAATACTGAGTGAGCGATCAATAAACGTGATTATTTAACATAAATAGTTAAATTTATATGTGGTATCAGCAAACGTAATTGCCCAAAGTAAATGTCTGCAAAAATTTGCATTTCGAAAAAACGTGACTATCGGGAAAAATTTGAGTATTTAAAATCATGTACGTAATTATCAAACCTAATTTTTCAACCCAAATCTGAATATCCTGTACGCAATTTAAAAACGTAATTGCTTAACTCAGATACAATAATGTATGCATTGAAAAAAAACGTGATTACTTAACAAAAAACTTAAAATCATATTCATTATTAACAAACATTATTTCTTAATCCAATTAATTAAACCTTGCACAATCGACAAAACTTTGTTACAAAATGAATTTTGAAAAATTGTACACGATTAATGAATTTGATAATGTAACATCACCTTGAAGCCTGAATGTATTTATCAATATGAATACTTAAAATCATATATAGAATCAGCAGTTTTGAATACTTAACCTAAATACTTAAAATCTATACACTTTACACCCTATAATGAATATCTTAAATATTATAAACATTTAACAAATTATAGAACGCAAAAGCTAACTTATTATCTTAAATACTGTCTACAGTAAACAAATTTGATGATGTAACATAACTACCCCAAGTCTAACGAGTAACTATCATTTTGAATACTAAAAATCTTATGTGGAATTCACAAACGTGATTATTTTACCAAAATACTTAAAATTGATAGGTGTTATTCTCTGGGATGAATATCATAAATATAAATGGTTGGAAGTGAAAAATAGTGGTTGAAAATGAATATGATCATAATAAAGAATTTCCAGTTTCATTAATATTGAATGTCATGAATATTGCAATCATTTTACAAATTGGATAACTTAACGTAAATACCAAAGGATATTCAAAATCAAAGACGATCAACAAACAAAATTACTTAACCTGAATATTTAATATCAAATCGTCGAATATAATTACTTAAAACGAATACGTAAATTCGAGTACGGAATTAACAAACAAAGAAAAACTAAACAGTATTCTAGCACCAAAAATAAAACACGGAAACAAGATACCAACACGGATAAACGAAAGTCTATACCACTCAACTTGAGTCAATGAAATATTTGAAAATTAAATTAATATGGTCATTATAAAGAATTTCCAGTTTCATTAATATTGAATGTCAGGAATATTGCAATCATTTTACAAATTTGATAACTTAACGTAAATACCAAAGGATGTTCAAAATCATAGACGATCAACAAACAAAATTACTTAACCTGAATATTTAACATCAGATGTAGAATGGTCAAATATAATAACTTAAAACGAATACATAAATTCTAGTACGGAATTAACAAACAAAGAAAAACTAAACAGTATTCTAGCACCAAAAATAAAACACGGAAACAAGATACCAACTCGGATAAACGAAAGTCTATACCATTCAACTTGAGTCAATGAATTATTTGAAAAGGAAATGAATATGGTCATTATAAAGAATTTCCAGTTTCATAAATATTGAATATCATAAATATTGCAATCAATTTATAAATTGGATAACTTAACTTAAATACCAAAGGATGTTCAAAATCATAGACGATCAACAAACAAAATTACTTAACCTGAATATTTAATATCAAATATAGAATCGTCAATTATAATTACTTAAAACGAATACATAAATTCTAGTACGAAGTTAACAAACAAAGAAAAACGAAACAGTATTCTAGAAACAATAATAAAACACAGAAACAAGATACCAACTCGGATAAACAAAAGTCTGGACCATTCAACTAGAGTCAATGAAATATTTGAAAAGAAATGGTTGGAAGTGACTATAGTCATTATAAAGAAGTTCCAGCTTAGCTCTATCTGTTTATCTATTCAAAGGTAGAAATCCCTGTCTCAAAGGTATGTTCTCATTCTGGAAACGTATAAAAAACTACTTTACAATCTGCATGCCGACGCCTTATCTTTTTTTATTCTTTTGACGCTGCGTACGTTGGACGGACCAGATTTCGCGAGTGGTCTGTATGCCAAGTATTTATTGATCGGTTCCCTAAGTTAAACTTTCTTCACTGGAACCGTCACATAAAAAACGCATTTGCGTGGCGAATTTCGCCAGTAATCGGCAAAGAACAAGGCAGGATAAACAGATGAATAAAAGAAAGACTAAATCGGAAGGAGAAAAATACCCTTTACGAGCAAAAGTGTCACTCGGCTAAAAGAATAGATGGAAATGTAGAAGAAAACAAGGGTGGGGGGAGGGACCAAGAAAAAGTAAAAGAAAAGATCCAAATGGAGATTTTTTGAAGCGTGGAGTCGAACTCGGGACAATCATTTTTCAAAAGCATGTTGACAAAACAATTGTGTCGAAAACATTCGTCTCTTGCAATGCCTGGGACAAAGAGTTGTGAAAAAAAATTGCTTGTCGCGGAAATTGTTTTTCAATTCACGGCTTTAAGGACGTAGAATACAATTTCTTATAATACATCTAGATCTTGGAAGTCGGATAAGAATGATTCAAACCGAGAAAGATAGAACTTTTCTGGGTAATAAATGTATTATAATTACCTTCTTTTTCTGACAACTTTCAGAAAATAATCAATATTTAATTAGAACAAGTGTTTTATAATTAGGAATAAATTACTTACAGTTACTATTTTGATAAAATTTGTGCATCGCATTTGGCAACATCCATCACATTTAAGAAATGTGACAGATAACTTCGCAATACGAATATCATTTGAAATCATTCTTCTTAATTTTGTTCCATATTATTACTGATAATGCATAATATGTACGCATTGTTAATGTTACAAATGTATAATTGCGTTTTCTTACCAATAATTTTCAGGAACTAATTCATACTTAGCTTGAGCAAATATTTTTTAAGTATAAATTCAATGAAATCCCCTCGCAAATTACTTGCATTTACTATTTTCATTAATTTGTCTGTTGCATTTGGCAACATCATGACATTTAAGAAATGGCAATTAATCGTTTGTCTGGCAATACGAATGTCATTTGGAATCCTTCTCCTTAATATTTTTCCGTATGATTACTGATAACGTAAAATATATATGCATCGTTAATATATAAATGTATAATTACTTTATTTCACCTGTAATTTTCAGGAACTAATTCATACTTAACTTGAGCAAATATTTTTTTAATCATAGATCCAATGAAATCCTCTCGCAAATTACTTACATTTACTATTTTGACTAATTTGTATGTTGCATTTGACAACATCATGACATTTAATAAATTGGAGAATAATCGTTAGCCTGGCAAGACGAATGTCATTTAGAATCATTCTTCTTATTTTTTCCGAAACATTATTGTTAATATATAATAACATGTATGTCTTGTTATCGTTATAAATATACAATAATTACGTCATTTTTCTGCCAATTTCTTTCAAATAATTAATATTTAATTTGAGTGAGCAGCCATTTAATTATGGATAAAATGAAATTCTTTTGCAAATTACTTGCTATTACTATTTTGATTAAATTTTTACGTTGCATTTGGCAACATACATAACATTTAAGGAATGACAAATAATCGTTTGTCTGGTAATACAAATGTTATTTGAATCATTCTTCTTAGTTTTTCTTTAGAATCAGTATTGAAATTGAAAAGTTATATCTGTCAAGTTTTTGTTATCTGTATTATTTAAAGGTGGGGGAGGGTTAAAATTATTACAGTTGTTGCAGAGTGAATTATTCCTTGTGGCTTATGTTTGATTTATGAAAACTAGTTGAATGAATCATGATACAATTTAAAATAAACTGTGTATTTTCACTTTCGATAAGATCCGTTCAGGTTTTCTGGGACAAGTGTCTGAAGAATGCAAAGAATTGAAATTCCAGTCTGTGTTTATTTATCGAATCTTTGGAGTTATTCTGTTGACCTACTATTCTTGATTCATTTGGTTGCAAAAGTAACTATTTTGAGACAAAAAAAGCAGTGGCCATATGATTAAGATTATATGTGAATTTGCAACTAAATATCCAAGCTTCTGATATTTTTTTAAAAAAGCACAATTATTTTTTAATAAGAATAAATATTATTTTACAAATACAGAAAAATTCTGGGAAAATTTTAAAGAAATAACATATTTCTGTTCAACACTTTTCTTTTCTTTCTTCAAGAATAATATACATAAATTTATTTTTTGCAAAACAGTTTGTAAATGATCATGTAAAATAAAGATTAATAATTCTGATGGAAAATATTAAAATCCAGTTTTTATTTTAAATTTTTTGAAGTATTCCATTAAATTTCTGCATAATTTTAAGTATTTTTTTTAAAAAATTTAACTCGAAATTTTTTTTAATTAAATTAATTGTTTAAAAAAATTATTTTTGTCAAATAATTTTTTGCTATTTATTTTAAGACTGAGAATTACAGTATTAAAACAAAATGACAAAATATCAACTTTGAAAATTAAAGATAAAAAATTAATACCAAATCTTCTGCTAATTTTTCAAAAAAAATGTAATATTAAGCAAGAAAATACTAAGAGTTAAAAAGTTATATTGAAATTCAAAAAGCTTCAACTTAAATAGTAAAAAATTAATTTACTAAAACATTTCTTTCAAAATTTTATGAATTTGATAATTGTACCATCCAATATATATATAATTAAAAAGTTGCAATATTTTATTTAAATAAAATTAAATATGGTTTCAAAAACTACCTTGAGGAGCTAGCTATTAATTTTTAATAATTTCGCCTAAAATATTTATCGCTTGCAATTAATTACTAATTTTTGTTTTCAAATTTAAAAGCAAATATTTTAAGACAAAATGGTTGGGATTCGTTTAAGTCTCAGATATCCCTGATTTTTTCACATACATTGCATTCACAATAAATATCCCGATTAAAGTGAGACATAATATATAACTTAAAAAACGTTGGTCAAACAATTCTGCTAACCGGTTCGAATGGTCTTTTCAAAACTTTTTCGTACACTCTCTTATAAATTTGTCATGCCATAAAACGCTTTACATAGTATTGGCGAAGATATTTCAGAAATATTAACTTTTGGCATGAATTTGGCATTTTTACTGAGTAGATTACGTCGTTCTTGGAGAGTTATTGATCATTAATCCCTCCTATGCCACTAATATTATTTAAAAAACAAATAAATTTATATTTTAGATACGTTTTAATTGACCGATGAAACAGAAATTGGATACAAAAGTACATTTCTAGTCAAAAATTGCCATACCAAATTTTATATATTTAATTCGTTGATTTTCTGAATTAAACTGTTTTTAAAAGTACAGACGTATAGAAAGTCAACTCTTTGTATCATAGATAGAATATAAATCTTTGTATTGAAGATTATTTATATGTTTTTTTTTTCGTATGATATTTATTGTGTTAGTGTATAATCGGACAGACGGACATTTTAACAGATTTTTCACAAAATTTTATAATATTTGGAGTAAAGACTGTACATAAAATTTCAGACATTTATCTCCAGACATTTTTTGTCACAGATAGACAGGTGAATATTTTCTACAAATGTATTTTTCAAACCCAGGAAAAATGCAGATTCATCAAAGATATATATTGCTATACCTATTCTTTACTACATATGCGAGATAGTATAAAGCAGGAAAACATTGATTTTATTAGAAAAGTCATTAAAATGGTGATGATTTATTGTCATTTTCTACTGAAAATTATAACTCTCATTTATCTTTCATATAATAATACAATATTTTTACCTCGAAATTAGAATTCTGTTTCGCAAGTATGCTTTATTTGCTTTGGAGCAAAAAAACAATCCTGGCGAAAATTCCTTTTCTTTCTTTTTTCGGGCACATAATACCCATGTACCGTAATCTATATTACTTCAAACGATCCGCCCATTATTAACTGAGATACACCTGATTGGTCCGCGTATTTTTTTAACCTGCCGCCTAGAAGTATAAAAGACCGGAAGTCTCAAACTGCAAGACACCAGAATTGGAATTCGAGCTGTGAAACGAGTCATTGAGAGGATAAGGAAGCAATAATATAATAATCCAACTAAGAATCAGCTTGTTGTGGAGCCCAAATTATTTCTGAACTGAGATCCTGCCTAGTCCAAGTGTCTGTAGTGGAAGCACCCTTTAGTCTTGTGAGAAGTAGTCAGTCGTGTAGTGGTGGGCCAAGAGCTGGATGCATCTAGAGCGAGGAGACAGTGGAGAATTTCAGCAGTTTGGAGAGACCGTAGAGTGAAGCTCAGAGGATCCCCTCCCTTGCTGAATCGTCTGGTGTCCTTTGTCTTTTATTACTATCGTTTACGACATAAGCTATTGTTGATTGTAGAATGCAGCTGTATGTTGCTTGTCTTCGTCTTGGTTGTTATAGTTGTCGTCGGTATGCTCGTGCCATTTGTTGCAATAATCACAGTCGTTATTTTCTACTCAAGGACAGTTCATTTCAGCATCGACTATCATATCTAATAAAGAACCTCAAGGGGGAAGAAGTAAATACTGAACAATATAAAGGAATCACCCTTTGCCTTCCACTTTGAATAGAGAAAAAGAATTTACATGGACCATTAATGCAGTTGTTGGAATCTGAATAAAAGAAATAGAAAAAATTTTACAATAAGAAATCAAAACCACATATATATTATTCGGAATAAAATTAAAAATTATTCAATAAGAATTTAAGTATCTTGTGAGACAATTAAGTTTATAGTTTAACCCGGCATCTGCTCCTCTCACTATTTTTGTTTTGAAACCTTAGGAGTTTACTAAAAAATAATCAAATTTATAGCACAACGTTAAATTTATTTCTTTTTTTCAATTTTTTTAATGTTTCGTATAGTAAGTTTTAGAAATCCTCAAAAAATTGGAATCCGAGTTTTCGACAAATCTCCCCTTTCTACAATTCCCAAAGTTTGGAAATCCCATTTTTGGAAAATATTCATCTATCTGTGGCAAAAGTAATTCATGAAAAATTAAAATGAAATCTACTATGCGTATTTCAATGTATCATCTCAGAACATAATTGCTCGTGCAAGTTAAATTATATTTTTATTCATTTTAATTGTTTCATCGAATGAGTCACTTTAGTACTGCAAATGAACTAAAAAAAATTTTGTCCCTCATTTATTGTTCTAAAAAAAATATCAAATTTCCCATTTATTTCAAATTCATATAATCACGTGCTCAAAATGACATTTTTCTAGGTTTTATTTTCTGTAGTCATTAACTTATTTTTTTAAATCAGAGCTTTTGTAAATGGGA
This sequence comes from Argiope argentata, assembly GCA_026289955.1. NCBI lineage: Eukaryota > Metazoa > Arthropoda > Arachnida > Araneae > Araneidae > Argiope > Argiope argentata. The sequence goes on from JAOUZG010031333.1 coordinate 542,926, forward strand.
AGGCAACGCGTTATTAAAAGCTTATTTTTGTAGATGCTCGTGTAGATGGTAAAATTTTTATTTTTTGCCTAAGGTTTTTCTTATTTTTCGCCTATGAATTTTTGTTGAAGCCACAAACCTCATTTCCCAAAATAACATCATGTTCTGACATGATAAAAAAGCGTTGATCTAGACGAATGAAAGTTGGTATACGATATTTATAACAAATTTGCTGCAATTTTTTTCAGAGAAAGTCTTTGAGTCCATCTGTTCGAATATGAGATAATACAATAAAACTAGAAAAAAGAAGAGATATGGATGGATAAAATTATGTACACATTCTTAAAAACCATAATATAGTAAACTGTCATAGTTTGAGCCAAATCCATCAAGGAGATGACTGTCTGTCGGTCTGTACTTTCAGAAACATTTAAAAGTGATAATTCAAAAACGCGACGACTTAAATATATCAAATTTTGAAAGACATTTTACGATTACAAGTGTAGTTTTGTATCCCATTTTTATTTCGATTGATCGTGAAAAAAATGTGCATAAAACACAAATTTCATTTGGATACTATTAAATGCATATTTAGGATTAAACATCAAAAATTTCACTAAAGATGACACTGAAGATTCAATAAAAACATTTAATTCTTCAGAGAGATTAATATTTCATAATTACAAAATAATACTCGCTATTGTCATACAAGGTTTTCTCTGAGATAATCCTTTTATTTTAGAGTGTGCAAGAAAGTTTTGGGGAGACCACTCCATCTGTTCCAATTTATTTCTAATTTTTTTTCCATTTTGTATAATCCAAATAAACATCAAACATATTTTTACATTTCTTAAAACGAATTTCTTAGATTGTCTTTGTTAAAAAAAATTATCTTTAATTAGGGAAGAAAAAGACAACTTTAAAATTCCCAAACAAATATCTTATTATTAAAGAGGTTTGTTTAGCTAAATAAATTTTCATTGCTATCCGCTTTGATTTTTCCTTTTTTTCGGATTTCGTAGGGGAACTCGAAAATAACCGGAGCCAAGCAATCTACAATTCGAAAAATTTCTTCCTCTTGCAATTATCATCGATTCGTTTTTCCACTTAGAAGAAAATAACTTCCATATTTAATTTCAAATTGCGCTAAAACTAAAATAGGACGAAAATACTTTTTTAATTAAACCAAAGAAATATATCTTTAAATGTTGTTTATCATTGTTTAGAACAGAACAGTTTACTTTCAGTTACAAAATTTAATTAAAAATTTTCAATTATGGCTTCTAGACTAAATTGCATTTCGTATCAAATTTTATTGCGTGACCCAATTAAAAAGTTTCTTGAAGCACGAAACCTTTTGTCTAATTCTTTGCTATTTAGATCAGAGTGGGGAAAAATGTATTCAATTTAAGCATTTTTTTAAATTAAATGAATTATTAAAGTGTCTGAGCACATTTAGGAATGCAATATAAAAAGTACCTGTTTATTTAACTTAACTTAATAATGGGTTTGGTTTCTTTTTAAAAAATATGATGAATGAAAATTAAATTAATTCTTGTTTATTAAAAATATCTAACTACGCTTAGGAATTGAACTAAAGCCTTGAACATTTTTTTAATTATCTTTACAGTTTTGGATGTTTAAAATATATTAAAGGAATTTCTATTTTTACGTATTTATATTTATTTTGTTATCACTAATTAAATCTCAGTATTCAATTAAGTCTTAGTATAAAACTTGTCGTCATTGGTGACCATGTAATTCATATGATAGACGGTCGTTAAAATTTTCAATAAAATATTTCATATGATTTGGGTTTCAAGTTTCTTAATAAAAATATTTTTATGATTCAAATTTTTATAGTGATATAACCTTCGCATTTTTAAAGATTTTATAATTTTTCAACAATTTTCAATCATTATGCTGAAAGTATAAACTTTTAATTTTAAACGTAAGTGATTAAATTTGAATTATATTTATATTGAAGTCAACGTGTTTTTTTTTTTTTTTCAAATATCAGAAGAAAGAACAGAATTTTTCAGCATCGAAGTTTTATATGAACTGTGAAATGTTTTTATAATTTATACAATATTAATAAAGAATCATTATATAATTAATGGAACAATCCTTTTGCGATTAATCATTATATAATTAATGGAACAATCCTTTTGCGATTAATCTATTAATTTTAAAACTTTTCTCAGATTTCATGATTAAAACAGAGAATGATTTTATGATTAATTATTCTCCGATTTAATCATAAAACCTGCCTTTCAACTTTAATTAAAAAGCATTTACATGATATAAATAATAATGTTTTAATTTGTTTTATCCAATAATTACGCTTCAGAAAAAATAAGATTTTTATCCGTGAATCATATTCAGTAATATAGATTTATTTAGTATATTTTCAGGAACAAATAAACTTGATATAAGTAATAATGTTTTAATTTGTTTTATTCAATAAATGCACTTTTTAAAAAATTAGATTTTTTTTCTTATGAATTATATAGAGTAATATATTCATGAAACTCTCAAAATTGAAAAAAAAAAGTTTCATTTTTTAGCAATCAAATCTAAATGATATATAAAGGTTTGAATGCCATTACAATCAATAATTCATTATTTTAGACCTCTCAGCATTGGAAATACTACTGACACTGATTGGTGAATCTTCTTCGAGACAGTTTTTATTGTGATGTAAAATCATGCTTGTTTTATAAAATAGTGATATTTATATTTTCATAATGCATACGTATTTTTCACAAAAGAGAAAAAAAAAATTGTTATTGTGTGTTGAAAATTACTTTATTCAATAAAAACCAAAATATAAACCCGAAAAGTTTACAGAAAAAAATTTAAATTTTGTAAACTATAAGAATATTTATAGACTTAAAAGGATCCAAACCTGATTATTCATTTGATTTTTATTTTCTTGTATACAAAGAAGAAATGTAGAGAAGATATTTTAATCGTTAAAAAATTGGAAATCGCAATTTTGAAAATTTTGACAGTTTAGATTTCACTGAGTTTGGAATGCAGGATTTTGGAAAATATCAACATTAGCTTCCACCAATGATAGGAGTGCATCCATTGGACTATGACTAATTGGCATGTTTAGATCACCTTATAGTTTCGTAAATCAAGTTCATATGTTGTTGGTAAAAATATTTTGAATTATTCTAGTTTACAGCTCAATATTAACTTCTTTCAATAACGTATAAACAGTGCCGGCTTTCTGGCACAAAGGTAGCGCGTCTTCCTCGTGTTCTGGGAGGCCCGGTTCGGGCATGGTTGTTCTTCAGAGTGCTATATGTGAGATGTGTGAATGTGCCCCCCTGTAAAAAGGGTCTGTGCAAGCAAATGTGGTAAGAGTGTAGCTAAGTAGTACTTTTGGCCCTAATTGGCGCTACATCAAAAACCAAAGACGTTCCTTTCAGCTTAAATCTGCTGCTGTATAAGCAAAGGGCTCGTCCATAAGCAAGTGCCATAAGTAACAACAACAACGTCTAAACAGTCAATTACAGTGAATGAGTACAAAAACTGATTGGCGTGTTTTGCATCGTTTACATTTTCATGGGAAAAAAACACTTTTTTGCAATCCGTGCAGTTGTTTTAGATTGACCTCAGTACTAACTTTAAACAATAACATGAGACTATATTTTGAAAGAGAATTATACCTAGCATAAACTAGCATGCTTAAAACTGTTTGCATTCTTATAATCATTCTTATAATATAAACAAATGCAACAATTACCACTTAATGTGGGCCGGAATAGCCTGGTTGGTAGAGTGTTGGCTTCGCAACCCTTGGGCTGCAAATTTGAACCTGCTTACCGAAGACTCCGTGTGTGTAGAGGCTGGCGCACCTTAAATCTGTCTTGGTCACAAATTCCTTTATGTCTAGAGTAGTAACGCTGGAGGTACTGAGTCAGAGGTGATCGTTTTCTGTTCCAGATCTAAATTCCGATCTTTATATGCATGAATAAAGTCAACCCCGTAAAAGGTGTGTGAGCCAGAAGTCAGACTTCTACCCTCGGGTGCTCAAGGGCCCACACCCTCAGAAGCTGCTGCACTCTTCCTTCCGTTGTAAATAGGAACACGAGAGCAACCACAATCATTTGATGGATCTGCTTTCAATTATTCTGGGTTTTTGTTGATGATTATCTTTCTATCAGGACATAAAAGCTTTCTTTGAATCGAGCATTGGTTGGCATGGATAAAGCTGCTTGCATTACCTTAATACAAATGGTCTTGTAATCAATGCTAATATTGCATTCTGCGTATTTGGGAGGTCACTAGCCTTCATTAACGACATGAGGGTATCCTTTGAAAAAGAGTGTGTCCGAACACTGATTGGCATGTATTGATATGCTTGTTGTTTTTTCTTATGGTATTTGCTATGGACAAGCTCACTGAGATAGTCAGCGATTTAAGCCTAATCAGCATCTCCTGTTCATAGTAGCGCCACCTAGAGCCAAGAGTACGACTTCAGCCACTCACTCATCACATACAGCCCCTTTTTACAGAGGGGGAGGGCATATTCACTCTCCTTACAGATAGAACACAGAAGAACAACCATTCCCAAACTGGGACTCGAACCTGGGAAGCCCAGATCACGAGGAAGACGTGCTATCTCTATGCCGGGATGCCGGTTTAATCTGCTTTCATTTTCTTAGTACAAGCCTTCTTTTGATAGGTGCATCTGTTTCTGCATTACTGTGTTATTTTGCTGAAGACTAGCTTTCATCAAAAACATGAGAACATCCTTTTAAATAGAATGAGTCCTAACCCCGATTGGGACGTTTAACACCTCTACTAGTTTCCCAAAGCAGTCTTTTGTAACAGTTCACTTATTCTGAAATTACCTTATTTACAGTTAAACACTCAATGACTTAAGAGCATCCTTAGAAGACAATGAACCCAAATTCTGACTGGCATTCCATAGAACTAACCCTTTCTAATCGGTGGTATTGTTCTGAGCTACAATGTATTTTCAGCTCAAAACTAGGTTCCCTAAATGATCCGAAAGCCTCTTTTGAAAGAGAATAGTAAGAGTCTAAATACGGATATGGTCTGTAGTTCTATGGAAGGTTTTATCAACATCATTTGGACAGTAACAATCGAACATTCGAAAACGTCTGATGACTATCCAAATTCCACATTTATATAAATTATTCTTTGTGACTTAGATACAAACCATGATAGTTTATGAATAATTATCTGATGTTTGTAAACATTAATGATACCCCCGGTTATATTAATTACATTAAACAATCCCACGTTCAATTCCGATAAACGGATTAGTTCATTGAAGCTTAATATAAGGCAAAGGAAGATATTTTTATTGGACTCTCTCAAACTTAATGCCTTATCCAGCTACTTCCAAACTTTCCAATCAAATGAAGTAGTTCACAAAAGTCTGACGTAAAGTTGGGAATAAGACGACATTTTTATTAGATTCAATCAAGCTTAATATCTTCTTCGTCTCATTTCAAGTTTTCACGTATTCACTTAATATGGAAACGACATTATTTTCAAGTAATATGGATTCTCTAATTCCGAATGGCGTGAAAGAATTCTTCGCATACCCAAGATAATTCAATTTTCCTGATCTTATATTCACGCAAACGATAATGTCTTTAAGAAGAATTAGAATAGCCATTATGGATATAGGTATGATAATGTTTATATTATTTATGTTTATTTTTATATGGCATATTATTTATAAATTAGAGCACTCAGGAAGAAAAGAGAGTAGCTCAAAACAATTTTCTTTCCATACTGTTAGGCCTAACACAACCAAATTTGACAAATAACTGCTTTTTGAGTAACAAAATATCAATGAAAATAGAATTTTCAAAATTATGGTTACATTTTTATTTAAATTAAATTTTAATAAATTAGCATTTTCACATACGGATTTTTGAGCATATTTCTGAAAAAAAGCAGTTTTACATTTTTTAAAATAAATATTTTCTCTAATTTTAGCAAATTTTAAAATTTAATTTTAAGTAAATAGTGCAGTATTCCTTTCGATTGTATAGGTAAAAGCATTTATACAACGTTCATCGAACCAATATCAAATACTTTTTTTTGCTTTATCTTTACTGCAAAATTAAGAGTAATTATATATATATATATACATATATATAT
>JAOUZG010031333.1:549460-589793 GCA_026289955.1 Argiope argentata
ATATATATATTTGAACAAAGGTATTTGAACAAAAAAGGTTAATTAGATTTAAATTTATGAAATTTTAAGATTTCACAAATTTGTGCTTTAAATCTTTATATTTTACTTATAATACAGCACAATGTGTGTGTGTGCCTGTTGGCGATGTGCATGTCAGACCATTCGACCTACAGCTATCAAATTTGGTATATGTATACCTTGGGTGCCGGGGATGTGCACCTAGAAGCCCTTTTTTACATTTTTAATTAAAATTTTAATTAATAAAAAATAAGCCAAAATTTGACTTTTTTTCGCTATAACTTCCGAAAATATTACAGCACAAAATTGATTTTTGCATCAAGATAAAGCTCAAATAATTAGCTTTTCAATGATACTAATGTTTTGACCTACGAATTAAAACTCTATTTTTAATGAATTTTTAAACATCTAATTTAATCGTTTTTTTTAATTTATTTCGCAATAAATAAATAAATAAAATAAAATAAAGTTTTATCTTCTCGAGAATCACAAAAAAAATCAGCTTTTAATAAAACTTCTGAAAATTTGTTGCCATCAAATTTTCAGAAGTTCTGATTTTTTAAAAAAGTTAATTATTACCAAAAATAAAACAGAAAAATAGAATTTTTATCACGTGATTAAATGAAATGAAACAAATGGGAAATGTGATATTTTTTAAACCGTAAATGCAAGAGAAAATTTTTCTTGATCGTTTGCAATATCAAAATTAACATTCCATTAAATAATTAAAGTAAATAAAAATACAAAGTAAAAATATATTTCAAAAGTGCGACAATTAAAACAGAAAAAGAATTTTTAGAAAAGCACCAAACGATAATCTTTTGAGAGCGTTATTATTTACTTAAAAGCAAGAAATCTTAAACGAACTTTGAAAATGACGTCATTTCAAAGAAACGGCAAACAAAAAGCAATTGATAATTAGTAGTAGTAAAATATTTTTGCATTCGTGTTTTTTTTTTATTTTTAAAACAATAAGACATGTTTTGAATTGTTACTTTTACTTGTGTGAAGAAGATACTTTGTGCAAATCAAAGAATTCGCCTTCGTGATTGTAATTTATCTCCGCATTTTAATGAATCAAGTGAAATAAAAAGGCATCTTATTTCAACGAAGTAACGTCATATTAAAGCTATACTGGTAAAAGTAGGTCAGCTATTTGAAAACGCATCTTCTTTCAAACAAGCATACATAATAATTAACAATGCAAAATTTGTAAAAGCATATAAAACTATTTTTACCCGCATATTTCGGAGACATCAAAACTTTCTAACCAAAACAATATCATGTTCTCAAATGAAAAAAAATAATAAATCAACTATCATTCCAAATTAAACATATAAAAATGTCGTTTTCGGCGCGTGTCTGTATAAAATGAAACAATTATGAAACATGATATTTTTGGAAAATAAATGGATGGAAACGTTTTCTATGATATTTTACTATACATATATTACTAATCCAATTAAACAGTTGTATTTAAGGCAAATATGGCTTAACATCTGCAAAGCATCTTCTGTAATCGGAGCCCAACAACTAATTTCTTAATTTTTGGAGGAGAGACATATATCTCTTAACATTTGGTCTAAGTGAAATATATAATTAGTAGATTGAGGGAAAAAATGCTGATAAATTAAATTTTTACATACATCGTCTGCTCTGTGAATCATATTTAACAAAAAAATTCTGGAGTCAGAAAGTCCTTAAAATAAAAAAAGTGGTACTCCAATGAACTAAACCAATCATCAAAGCTGATCGATCTATGAAAATTTCAATATAACTTACCGATAAAAACTGGCGATTCAGATCACTTTATCAAGATATCAAAGAAGCCAATCAGTGTTATTCTAGAATAATGGGTCTAGATTAAGAAAATGATTATTGTTCTAAACTTGCAATATTCAGAACTGAATAAATCAGCCAAATTTGAAGAAGATAGAAATGTTTATTTATTTATTTAGAAGTTTAAATCTTAAAAATATTTTACAAATATGAATCTATAAGACCAAAGGAATTTAAACCATAATTTTTTATATATGTTTATGAACATAAAAAATGTTATTATTGAGAGCATTTACATACATCTAAAAATAAAATTAAAAATTGAAGGTTTCAATTAATCTGTGAAATTTTTGCTGAACAATTCCTTGATATCAAAATATATATATAATGTGCCAATTTCTGTATTGAACATAAAACTTCAATGTCGGACGACTATGCTTTCAGTTCTTAGTTTTATTTAAAGGCATGTTTGAATTGAGTAAAAATTTCTTTATATTAATTCAAGTTTAATCCTTTCCACTTTAATTTAAAACTGAATTTTACGTGCACTGATAGAAAATCAGAGAGATATGTGGAGTTCAAAGATCAGGACTGCTTAAGGCCTACATAATAGTATAAGTGAATTACATGATTATCGAAATTTGAAGGTTAAAAATATTTTGCTGAAAAACTTATTATGAGACCAAGTTATATAAAAACAATTGATTTAACCCTTTAGTCGGCATTAATATTGGCGAACCGACTGGTCGCCAAAGGCGGCTAGTATATAATAAATTTTATAATATATATTATGTAAATAGAAATACCAACGTTACTTCTCAATACTCTTACATTAAAACTAAAGGGGAAAATAAAACACTTACATTTTTATAAAGAAAAGTTTTCTAAAATTGAGATCACTCGATTTTCAAAAATATGCAATATTTTCACCAGAAACCTTAATTAACAAATTGTCTGCTATTTCAGCTTACGATATGGCGTAGTAAACATTAAAAATCGTTTGCTGCATTAAGAAACATCGTTTGCTGTATTACCGACGACGAACATCTGGTTCACCTCGAATGCGTTGGCAGCAATTCATTTCAATTAAAAATTTTAAGCGCGAATTAATATTCATATTTCTTTCAGTAAATTATATTAAACATGAATTTGAAACTATTAACTTTATTAATGAATTCGATATAAGCAAAACCGCATGAAAAATGTAATTGTGTAAATTCTGTGACATTTATTCGAATATTTTTTATGTGGTTGTTTATCTACGTTACTGCAGATTAACTAAATATTATAAGAAATTGATCTAATGGATCTATCTAGATAATTTACACATTGCATCATTGCTGTAGTATATGCGCAATGTCCAATGTATAATCTTTTTTCAATCAGTTAGCATTTGAACGATGATAGCTATAGTCGGAAAAGATATTAACTGAATGAAATAAAATATATATGTGGTATTCCAAAATCAATTTACAGCTTTTCGTAGAAATAAAATCAAAAATGGTGAAACTTTTCAATACCTTTGTTTTTTTTACCATACAAATTTAAAAAATACGTTATAGAAGATAAAGTCAATTATGTTCTAGAACTTTTTAGTTAATTATTATCCTGTATTCAATAAAGCATTTGGGATCTACTTTACTTATAACTAAGGGTATAGACTTTCAAATTTTAAATGGATAAATTTTGAAAAATTTTAAACCATTTACAATTTTCGTCTTTCTCGATGTTTTATAATACAGCAAGAAAAGATTAGAATTCAAAATTCTATACTTCATTCAGTAAACATGGCTATTTTTATACATTCTCAACTGAATGAATGTTTAATTAATTTCAGTTTTTTATGAATAAAATTAAGAATAATTCCATTTTTAATCATTAAAACACTGTTACATTTTTGTTCTTACTTCCTGAGAAAAAAAGGAATTTAAGTATGCATTGTTCATTCTATTTAACAAAATATTTCAAATATTTCCGTATATATTTCTTCATTTCTTGTGTTTATATGCGTGACAAAATTGTTATTCATTCTCTTCAAAACGTCTCTTTAATGCAAACTTAAGAATAAAAATACTTTAGGGTAGTATATTCTTAATAATATCCTTCTAAAACAAAACAGAAGAAATATCACGTTAGCATACATGTAGTTTTCATAAGGAATGTACGATGTTTTCAAACGAAGAGAAATAATCCTTTTTTTACATAAAAAGGAATTTTACCTTGTCAAGACAAAATCGATATGTTTCCAGAACTTTGTTTCTTCTAAGAATCAAAAAATATATTTAATGTATTCAAATTAATGATATTATTATTTTGAAAAACTGTTCAAGTGGTCAGACTTCAAACTCCAAAATTTTGTATTAAATAATAGTAAGTGCTTTTGGATAAATTAATAAAAAAAAGGTTTTAAACACCTTTATTTATTTCTAGAATTAAATATAGTATGCATTATTAAAAGAAAATAATAAATTAATATGTAATATTTTTCATCAAGTTGACATTTCTTTTTATTTGGTAAATTCCAGTATGTCAAAATATTACTTCTTTTTCTGTAATATATAAGTTTCAGATGTGTTTTTAATTATTTTTGAAGATTTTAATTACTTCTGTTAGGGTAATTCCAGTTTTTAATTAAAAAGATGCGAAGAGAAAAAATTCATTAAGAACTTGACACTGAAATATTTTTTTTTTTCAAACAACTTCATGGAAAATCTTAGGTGGTCATTTTAATAACAACTTTTTTACTCAAAATTATAAACATAGAACATTTTATCAGCTATTTATTTGATATGAATAAAATATAATCTTAGCTATGGAAATTTATTTCTCTATATTAAAATCGAAAGAGAGTATTTGTATTGCTGTTTTTCAGTAGCGTTATAAAACTTCTAGTTAATATCTTGGAATGAATATTTATAGTTCATTTTTTTATTTCTTCCAAAATAGATTGTTAATTAGTGAGGGTCATTAAAATACCAAAATAATTGTCCCATTTGTCTTTTTTTAAGCTTAAATCATTTATTTTGTCCATCTTTATTATATCAAAGTCGGGAGAAAAAAAGATAATAAAGTAACCATGTAAATGACATGAAATAAAATAAAATAAATAACTATTTTATAATACATAAACCAAAAAAAAAAATATTTTTTAAAAAATAAAAACGAGTCTATAATTAGATTTTTTCGCTGCAGGTACTTTTCTAAATATATATAATGCAAATCTTTATTTTCAATTGCTTTTTTCCCTTTGAAATGATTTTTACCCGTCTATTTTCTACATTTTTTGCAATCAATATATCATACAATAGCATTATTTTTTGTACGACTTGAAATGTCTAAAGATTTGTTTTCATATTATTATTTTTGTTGAATTTCAAAAAGAATAAAAAATATTAACTTAACTCAAATATTTATTGAGTTATTATATAATATTTTTTATTATATAATAACTCAAGTCATATTATAAAATATTTTTATGCCGCTTTTTGATATTATCAAAGAAAAAATTATTTGTTTCTTATAAATTAAGATTTTTTAAACATTCCAACAATCGATTGACTATCTTTATCATATCTCAAAAAGAACTCTTTTAAATACAATGCAGTAGTGGTTGCCTAGCAACAATTAACTTACGTCAAAGACAATATTAGCTTATATAAATATTTGATTTATAACTGTTAGATTTTCGGTAGTAATCTAATAGTTAGAAATCAAACATTTATATAAACCTGATATATATGGTAGGGTATATTATTATTTTTTTTTTGTAAAATAAAGATATATTGATCATTTCGTGGGAGTTTCTTGCGAATAAACCAACGGAATTACTTTTATCTCATTTATTTAAATATATGTTTTGTTTCATATTTAATCCTTGTCTCGAATTGAATGGAATAAGGTGTTTCCAGAGTTAAATCTAATACTTCTCATAGATGAGCAAATATGATGTCAAGAGCACTTACCAAATTTCATTTATCTGGTGAAGTATTTTTAATTAATTTACAAAAGGTAGCGTGTAAAATTCTTTTATTCCAAATTAGAAAGAAGTGCATTTTTCGGTGTATGCATCAATTACTGAATTTAAAACATCTACATGCCAGCGTCCTACCACAGAGGTAGCGCGTCTTCCTCGTGGTCCGGTTCGATTCCCGGTTCGGGCATGGTTGTTCTTCTGTATTCTATCTGTGAGGTGTGTATAAGTGCCCCTCACTCTTGTAAAAAGGGGCTGTACAAGTGAAGGTGATGAGTGGGTAGCAAAAGTCGAACTCTTGGCCCTAGTTGGCGCTACTACAAAACAAGAGACGCTGGTTAGGCTTAAATCGCTGACGGCCATCAGAGAGCTAGTCCATGGGAAGTGCCATTAGTAACAACAACAACAAAACGTCTTCCTTGTTTTTATTTCCAGTTATCGCATGTGTATATTCAAGTATATGTAGATCGATAAATAATTTACACAGTAGAGTGTTTTGTGCAAAATTTGATTCTGTTTATACCATTTTAAGAGAAAAATAAAAACTAATTTTTGACCCTATCATTAGATGCCTGTTATTAAGCCCAAATGTATATTGATTTACCTACACTTTAGATGATAAACTGTGTTACAAAAATATTTATCTAAGTCATTACAATTTGGAGCCATTGTATTTGCATAAACATGAAGACATAACATAAACATAACATGAAGAAACAAACAGACGATCAATTATTTAACGATTTTAATTCAAAATTCAAAGCAAATCTATTCTTTAAAAGTATAATCTGTATATCAATTTTATTCATCCAGATATATTTAATTTTTTGTATAAATAGTGAGGAGAAAGTACAGTAGTTGCCAAAGAATTTGAACTCCAGATTTTGACTAATCTCTACGTTTTAGGCCTCCTGAATTCGAAAAAAACCTATATTTAGAAACTCTCTGTCTATCTGTTTGAGACAAAGATAAATTAAAAAACGCTGCGGTCTTTATACCAAATTTCGAAATTTCTATTGGATTTTGAATGAAGACAGTTCATTAGAAGTATGTCTGTCCGTTCAATCTGTTTGTCTGTTCGAATATAAGTTAGCACGGTCATTAGAAAACTAACAAAGTTAGATTAATATAGTCCGATGCATGGATTTAACATTAATATTATAGATACCTAGAAAAGTTTCAGCTTAATCCAAAAAAGAGTTGACCGTCTATCGATCTGTACTTTCAAAAACAATTAATCTCAATAATTCAAACACAGAATTAGTTAAATATGTAAAATTTTGTATGGAATTTTGTAAATGCAAGTGCGGTTTTGCGTTAAAATTTTGTTTCAATCCGTTTAAAAATGCGTGTCTAAATTCGATTTACGGGTTTTATGAACGGCATGCCAATCAATAATCGCCAAAGAACTCGCCAAGGATGACACGATGGATTCAGCAAAGATGCTAAATTCACGCCAAAAGTTACAATTTCGTGACTGTCGTATGTTAATACCAAGTTCGAGCATTTTCTATCATAATAAATTTATTAAAGAATATGCGATAAAGTTTGCAGGATACCACTCCCAATAATTTTAGTTATTGTTTTCAAATGTAAATTAATGCATTTGCACTTCAGATCATAAAATATGTTTTAAAATACTGATTTAAATCCTTTTTGATAAATTATTGATATTAATTTAAATTATTTTATAAAAAGAAACTAAAAGCGGCTTTCTGGCACAGGGTTAGCGCGTCTTCCTCGTGTTCTGTGAGTCCCAGGTTCGAGTCGCAGTTCGGGCATGGTTGTTCTTCCGTGTTCTATCTGTGAGATGTGTAAATGTGCCCCCCCCTGTAAAAAGGGGCTATGAAAGCGTGTGGGTGGATGATCCATCCTCATTTGAACTAGAAGTCAGACTTCTGACCTCGGGTGCTCAGGGGTCCATACCTTCAGAAGCTACTGCACCCCTATTTCAGTGGTAAAAAGCGGACACGACATCATCATTAAAAAAACTAAAATAAAAGTTTTCTTTGTGGAACTAAATAGAAATTAACTTTTTAAAAAATATTTCTTTTTAAGTATTAACTTGAATAGTTAATTCATAGTGGTTATCTACCTGACGACGATTAATCCTACGCTAAATAAACTTTCAGTTTGACGTCTATTTCTTGATTGCTTTTACATCTTATTTTCTTTGGCTTAATTGAAAGTTATCCTTTTCCGAAGCAGGTGAATTCAGGTGAATAATAATATTTTTCCCCTGAATTTCCGAAGCATTTTGGTGAATAATACTATTTTTCACCTGAATTAATAAACGAAGCATTGAATTAAGCGCAATTGTAAAAATATTCCTAAACTAGTTATTTATTGCTAAATGTAAAAACAGTGATTTGTTTATATTTACCAGTTGTCCTTTAGTAATAAGTAATACGATCAGTTTATGGGCCACGTGAGCTACAAGTTTATGTACGGATAAATAATAGAAAATAAAAAAAGTTTAACACAAATTTTCTTGAGGAAAACTATAATAATATTATCATGTGAAAACATGATGTTATTTTGTAATGGGGTTATGTGGTTTTGTGGGGTATCCAAAAAAAAACTAGGTAAAAAATATTCATTTTTTCATTGCTAGATAGCGAGTCACCTGACCCATAACATTTGAAATTTTTTTGCCAGTATTGTTTGAAATATTTATTAAAGTTAATATCGATTGATTTTTGTTTGTCATTTCTATAAAATGACACCATCTTCCAGATTGTTTATGATTTTTTATTTTTAAATAATTAATCTCACTCTCAAAAGATTATCGTTTGAGTTTCATTTTTTTTTTATTCTTTTTAACTATCACAATTTGTAAAACGCGACTTATATTTATTCTTTAATGATATTGTAAGCGCATTCTTACTCATTGTATTGCTCAAAATACTGTAAACATTAAAATAAAATCTTAATTTCAATCTGCATTACGTCAATTGGTTTTTCCCACATATACAATAGCTTCCAGTAATAGTGAATTTTCATCGAAATCACTGTTTGTTTGTTTTTATCTTAAAATCGGTCGAGCTCCAGAACTTTCTTTACCAACTAGAAAAATTGAAAATAAAAGTTTAAAAAAAATTATCTTTAGAGAGAGAGAAAATTCTCGTAATTTTTGTAGACCGGTTTTAATTTAGTTAATGACTTAAATAAGACAAATAATCACTTAAAAATAAAAGTGTTCTCGATAACTTGAAATTTTCTATCGCAAATTTTATTTTAATTTTTATTATTTTATTTATTTGAATTTTCTTTCACTCAAAACGCATAATATTATTTGGTTATGACCTACTGTTCATTTATTCTTTTTGTGAATTTTATTACAAGATGTATAATAGTTTCCTCTGGATATTAACACTGCTTTCTCTCCTCCAGTTCCTGTGAAGAAAGTGAGCATTCGGGGACGTGACAATGGCACCTATTCTGGATTAATCGGCCCCTTCACGGAAGGAGACAGCTTGGTCCTGATTTGCGAAGCCAGAGGAGGTAATCGCGCTCATTTGTCTGTGGTCGAGATTAAGAAACGCTTCACCTCCAGCGCCGTTATCTTCTTTCGTGTTTACGACGTCACTCTCCAGACGCTAAATGATTTTTAGTTTCTTAATAACAGTAAAAAACATTAATATTCTTTCAAATATAATTTGTATACATTTGGAAATAATTTTGAAAATATAAATAATTATAATCAACAATAATATTGGGTTGTTCGAAAAGTCATTTCGTTTTTTTTTGGTGAAAATGAAAGACGATCCTCGTATAATGAATAATTATTTTATTAAATTATATATCGCCCATTCTGATCCAAAACCTTTTGCCATCTTTCCTGGTAGAGGCATGATTCCACGCTCATAAAATTTTTGGTATTTGCCGGCAAAAAACTAATCCAAGGTGATTTTTGACGTCTTCATTTGAGACTAAGGTTTTACCGTCCAAAAAATTTTGCATTGACCGGAACAAATAATAATCTGAAGGAACCAGATCTGGATAATATGGTGGAGTGGATCATTTTTGTGACATTTGAGGAGCGAATCACAGACTTCAATGCGACAACACAAATTTCTCTCCGTGAGGACATGGAGAACTCAAATATCGAGCTTCGAGGTTAAACCCAGGCCTTTCAGGTGGTCATAAGCAGTTGAATTCAATAAATTTAAACTCTCACCGATCTCACGTGTTGTTGTTCGCCGGTTTGCATCAACTATTACCTTTATCGTGTCTTTATCAGCTTCAACCGGCCATCCGGAACGTGGTGCATCTTCGACATCAAAATTGCCGGATCGAAATTTTGTAAACCAGTTCTGATACTGTCGTATTGTCAACGCATCTTCTCCATACACATCGGTTAATTTCTTTCTGGCTTGAACAGCATTTTTACTTTTCCTGCAGGAAAAAAGTGAAATATGACGAAATTGCTGCTTATTGCTTTCCCTATTTAAAAGGGCATCTACCAAAAACTACTGCGCAAAATCAATTGAACGTTTTCACAAACAAGTATTGCTATATCACCTCTCAAAACATACAATGATTATACGTCTTAAGTGTGAAGTTGGAATAAAAAAATACAATTAAATCCTTTGTCGAGAAAAAACGAAATTACTTTTCGAACGACCCAATAAATGTGTGTGCGTGCGTGTGCGTGTGTGTGTGTGTGTGTGTGAGAGAGAGAGAGAGAGGAGGGGGAGAAACTCACGTTGAAAGATTATTATTTAATAAATTAGAAAGAAATGCCTATAATTTCGATTATATTATTTTTAATATTGTGGAAAGTTAGCTTCGATTTTACTAATTTTTAAAAAATTTAGTAGATAATTATAGAGATACTGATTATTTCAGAATAAATAATTAATTTAATAGTTAAGAAAAATGAGATTTCAAAATGTGTGTGTGTGTGTGAGAGAGAGAGAGAGAGAGCGTGTGTGTGTGTATTCTCGATAATATTTATTTCCAAGCATTTTTTCCCTTCCGTTATAACAGGTCTTCCATAGTTAATTTTTTACACTATATTGTATACATATTTTTAATTGTTGAAATAACAAGAATACGCACAAAAAAATTTTGCAAGACATCTCGAAAAGCCCAGAAGGAATAAGAAAAATTTTAATGAAAATAATTAAGAATTTATACGGCATTAATTTTTGTTGTCATGTGACAACATGATGTTTTTTCTTCAGAAGGTTTTGAATAATTGAAGGCAACAAATAAAGGAAGCTCGAAATCACGTAGGCAATGAACAAAGTATAAATAGCAATATTACTTAACTTTTAATTGCATATATTTTTATCTGCTTTTACCAGTATTGCATCATTATTATGTATACTTCTTTGAAAGGAGATGCGTTTTTAAATGGTTGACCTGCTTTTACCAGTATTATTTTGTTATTACATATGCTTCTATGATAGAAGAAGCGTTTTTGAAAGGTAGAACTTTGACATCATAGCTGTTATATCATCTCAAATTCGATCGAGCTTCAAAACTTTGTTTGCCAACTAGAAAAATTGAAAATGAAAGTTTAAAAAAATTATCAAAATATATAGAGAGAGAGAAGTTTCGTGATTATTTCAAATAAGTTTAAATTGGTTGATGACTTAAATTAATTAAGAAAAATAATGACTTAAAAAGTAATAATGTCATCACATGATAACTTGAAATTTACGATCAAAGATTTCGTTTTCTTTTTAATTATCTATATTTTTTTTAAATTTAGTTTCATGCTTTATTTTTGAAAAAACATTATCTATTGATTTAATTGTATAAAAAATTTGTTAAAGCCTTTTTTATACTTCAATAATTATAAGAAAATATTTTGTATATACATAATGAATAGGGAAAAATTCATCGATTTGTGGTACTTAAAAATCATTTAACTAAGTTTATATTCTTATTTAAATTTTTAAAAAATTCAGATGGTAAATAAATCTTTATTAAATAGTTTTAAACAAAAGTAGCTTTTACATTAAAAATTTTGTTATATCTAATAACACTGGATATATCATATATTTATTAAATAATATAAATTAAGAATTTTTATAATATATATGGCCTGATATAACATATTTTTGCAATATATATCGTCTGATATATTATACTTTTATAATATATATCGTCTGATATATTTTTATAATATATATCGTCTGATATAAAATGTTGTAGGTATCATTGAAAATTTAATATATCTGAGAATTCCAGCTTCTATAGAATTAATGTATGGAAAAATATACTAAGCCTTTTAAGAAATTTAAAAAAAAGGTTTCAAATTTCTCATTAGCTTCAAAAGATTTTTTTATTTTCTAAATAATTTTTTAAAATGGCATAATGATATTTTTTAAAGCTGACTGAATGATTCAAAAAACATAGTCATTTTTTACCGAAATTATAAAATGCATTCATTATAGGAAAATACTTTTTTTCTTTATATCATACAACTAAAGGCTTTTAGAATGCATTGAAAACAGATTAAAAAGTTCAGAAGTTACCAATAAAAAAAAATCATAATGACTGTTCCTTTTTTTTTTCCTAAATTTTGCGAAATGCATCTAAAATTACTAAAAAACGTCGATAAAGCTTTCATCTGTGTTAAAGAGAAGGAGGGTTTATTGTCTACGGTTCATTAACTAAAGTAGCGCTTCAAATTGCGATGAAAACTCCATTTCAAACTTCACTTGAATTTATATTATTATTTTATCGCAAAATTTTAAAAAGAAAGAAAAGAACTGTTCTTTTTTTTTTCTCCTTTTTTGCTGTTTTTGCCAGAATGTTAAAGGTAAAAGATATGCAAATTATTCATTTTATTCCTTAGCATTACTAATAATCAACTACCAAATAGAAAAAGATATTATTAACTTTTTTTTCAAGTACAGATTACTTTAATATTTTATTGGTATTTTTTAATTATGCAAGAAGAGGATAAAATAAATAATATTTAATCATGAACTATCTTAAGTTCAATAAATAATTATTCATTAAGTAAAAGTAAATCATTCTCAAGTATTTTTAAAAATAAATAAATCAGAAATATTATGAGCAGCTATCATATTTTTAGAAAAATGTATTTCTTAAAAGCCAATAGTATTAGTGAATATTACAAATTACTTGCCGGCTTTCTGGCACAGAGGTAGAGCGTCCTCCTCGTGTTCTGAGAGTCCCGGTTAGGGTATGGTTGTTCTTCTGTGTGCTATCTGTGAGATGTGTGACTGTGCCTCTCTGTAGAAAGGGACTGTGCAAGCGACTGTGGTGAGTGTGTCGCTAAGTCGTACTCTTGGCCCTAGTTGGCGCTACTTCAAAAACAAGAGACGTGCCTTTCTGCTTAAATCTGCAGCCGTATCCGCGGGGGCTTGTCCATAGACAAGTGCCATAAGTAACAACAACAACACAAATTGCTTTGAGCTAGACGGTTGAAATATAGTATATAGTCTATGGGCCAAATTTGCTTACTTCTATCGAATTCTGAGTAAAATCTGTACGGAGGAAATCCGGCTATCCGACTACTGGAATATAAGTTAATACGATAATTGTAAAACGAAGAGAACTAGATAGATAAGATCTGAAATATAGATTTAGCATCAGTAATTTTGACCAAAATTCAATGTGGGTTGACTGTCTGTCATTTTGTTTTTTCTGAAAAGTGTAAATGGGATAGTTTAAAAACGCAATGATTTACATATATATACTGAATGATGGTAGCGATTCGAACCTGTGACGCTTGGGCCAGTAGCCGAGTAACATAACCACTACACCAAAAGTCGACTTCGGAATCGTAGATGTTATCTGGCTTATGAAGCTAGCGCCACATTTATCAAATATGGTATGAGATTTTGTGATTATAAATGTAGCTTTATGTCATTTTTTTAGCAATCGATTGATAAAAACGTATTTAAAACTTCAATTCGTTTTTATATTCTACTATCACTTGCTGAATATTAATCGCCAATTAAATAGCCATGACGACACGCTTGATTCAGTAAAAATACTAGATTCTTGCCAAAAGTTAATATTTCGCAACCATTGTATGCTAAAGAGTTTTTGGGAGACCACTCACAGCTTTAATCAAAATATTTAATTAAATAAATGCTAATCTTATTAAGAAACACATAAAAGGTTTTAATTAGGACTTTAAAAGTTAAGGCCAAATTAGCAAAATATTTAATTAAAATTTTAACAACCTTATCGGACCAACGTCTTGCCAAAAATGGTTGTTTAATTCAAATGCAAGCAACTAAGAAATAGAATTATATTTTATAATACAATACATAAGCAAATTGTCCCATTTAAATCATATAACCTTCAGAAATAAAAGTTAAATGTCTAAGGATTAATCGCCAAATAAATTGTCAAGGTGGCGCGATAGATTCAGTAAAAATGTTATTATCTCGCCAAAATTTAATAACTCTTAACCACTGTATTCTAAAACGTTTTCGGGAGACCGTTGGATTCTGTTTTAAGAATGATATTTAATTAAATAAATGCTAATGTTATTAAGAAATACCTAAAGGATTTTAACCGAGACTTTCAAAGTTAAGGCCAAATTAACAAAATGTTTAATTAAAAATTTTATCAACCGTTAATTCCATCGAATCAACATGCTGCCGAAGGCGGTTCTTTAATCAAAATGCAAGCAAGAATATGATCTTGTAGCGCAGAGCTCATAATGCAAATGTGCGACGTATTTTATCTCATTACCTTAAGAAATAAAATACATCCACTTTTATAAAACGATTCTATTATTAGAATTAACTAATTCGCAGTATCTATCGGCCAATTACAGAATAAGCTCAAGTTACACTGACGTGCAACGTCTATAATGGGGTTGTTAATTAGGTCTTACTATTAAATTAACCTAATCACGTTTGGGGATGGACAGTTTCCGTGGTAAATTTCGGGCAATTTCAATCAGGCTCACGTTACTTGCATTACAGGCATGCCCGGCCGCATTTACTTGAGTAGAATATACTGGGAATGATTTCCCTCCTAGGGCATCAGGGATAAAGTCATTGGTCATGAAATGTACTGTATTCTGATCTCTGGTATGACCTCGTGACTTCAATTGCTGTTAGCTTTTAATAAAACTGTAGAGAGAGAGAAAGTAACTTTTAGATTTCACTATCTATTATTCACAATCATGTAAAAATAAGGAAGAATGAACAAGAGTTTAAGAAAAATTTCACAATACCTAAATTAATTTCATTAAAAAAAAGAGAAAAATCCCATTCTAAAATAGGGTAAAAAATAATTTTGTACAAAAATATTTTCAGTATTTATTGTGAGAAAAGGGTCAAATCTCGATTAATTTTTAATTGTTTAATATTTTTAATAATCACTTTCACATACAGCTTTCCCATTCACAAATGTGTGTGTGTGTGTGAGCGTGCGTACGAGTGTGTGTGTGTGTGTGTGTGTGTGTGTGTGTGTGTGTGTGTGTGTGTGTGTGTGTGTGCGTGTGTGTGTGTGTGCGTGCGTGCGCCAAATTGGCTGCTCCAAGCAAAACAGTGTTTAATGAAGATTATTACCATTACACATATTCACACATCACATTATCCTTTATTATTAGTAAATATTAATTATTCATCATTTCCGAGACCTAATGTGACTTACTTATACATATTTTTTAATAACATTTTTAAGAATTTCCATGACTTACTTTGACTAACTCATACATATTTCCTATTATTCATTTTTAAAGATTTCAGATCCCTAATGGAACTTACCTATACATAAGTACTTTTTAAAAATCATTTTTAAGGACTTCTAAGACCTACTGTGACTTACTCATACATATATCCTTTTAAGGATTTCCGAGACTCCCTGTGATTTACATATGCATATTTCCTTTTATATTATTTTTAAGGATTTCCGAAACTTCCTGTGATTTACATATGGACATTTTTTATATTATTTTTAAGGATTTCCAAAACGTAATTTGACTTACCTATATATATTTCCTATTTTATTATCTTTAAGGAATTCCGGCACCTACTGCGACTTACTCATACACAATTTCTTTTGAATCATTTTTAAGAATTACCAAGACCTTCTGTGACTTATACAAATTTCCTTTCGTATCATTTTTAAGGATTTCTGAGACCTACAGTGACTTACTCATACTGTCCTTTTATGTCACTTTAAGGATTTCCAAAACTTCCTGTGATTTACATATGGATATTTCCTTTTATATTATTTTTAAGGATTTCCAAGACCTAATATGACTTACCTATATATATTTCCTTTTTTATCATTTTTAGGGATTTCCGATACCTACTGTGTCTTACTCATACACAATTTCTTTTGAATCATTTTTAAAGCTTTCCGAGACCTACTGAGACTTACTCATACAAATGTTTTTTTTATGTCCTTTTAAGGATTTTCGAGACTTCCTGTGATTTACAAATGCATATTTCCTTTTATATTATTTTTAAGGATTTCCAAGACCTAATAAGTAATATATATTATTTTATATTTTTGTTCCTAATTTATAACTGCATATATTAATATTTTCTTGTTTATTGTCAACTTCACTATACGTTGTTAACGAAAATTGTCCAATAAGCATATGGTGAAAGCAGCAAACAGACTGTATAAGGGAGAATGCAGATATCAAACACCGATCTAAGGGGCACATAAAAAATAGCACGTTTTGAAATCGGCAATGCATAAGTTATATATATTATTTTATATATATTTATTTTATCATTTTTAAGGATTTTGGAGATCTACCGTGACTTATTCATACACAATTTTGTTTAATCATTTTTAAGGATTTCTGGGACCTACTGTGTCTTATTCATACACATTTTTTTAAAATCATTTTTAAGGATTTTGGAGATCTACCGTGACTTACTCTCATATATTTCCTTTCGTATCCTTTTTAAGGATTTCCGAGACCTACAGTAACATGGCACAGAGGAACGAGACTACTGCAAGGATCCGTCTCGGTGGATGATCACGGTGTGGTCAGAAGTGAATTATATTTCAATCGACTGAGAAGAGAAGATCTACTTACGGTGCTCACCTGTAGAGCTTCCAACAACAACGTGTCTGCTCCTGTTTACGCGACCGTTTCTTTGGATTTGAATCGTAAGTATTAACTCCGTATTACTATTGTACTGAATAATGGTTACTAATTTTTATTTTCAGCATGAATCACTGCATTGCAAAAAAAATTAATTTGCTGAAATGTCAATTGATGAATTTAACACTTTGTATCTATAGGTCAAATGATACACTATTCTCTCCTTATAAATACAATAGACTATTTTATAAAGCAGAGAATAAGTACTATGAAAATGGAAAATCGGGTTATGCTTAGCATGCATCATTTAATGGATTAAAGGTTGCTCAGACTTGTTCCTAATTTATAACTGCATATATTAATATTTTCTTGTTTATTGTCAACTTCACTATACGTTGTTAACGAAAATTGTCCAATAAGCATACGGTGAAAGCGACCAGACTGGATAAGGGAAAATGCTTTATTTATAAACAGAATGCAGATTCCAAACGCCGATCTGTGTACATAAAATGCAGCATGCTTTGAAATCAGTAACGCGTAAGTAAATAATAAATCTCTAATTAAATAATAAGGAAATCAGCAATGCTCGATATTACTAATTCTCAAAGTGATCGGCATTTCAGGATAATTGAATCCTCTTATGAGAACCTTTGATTGTATTGTTCCCGTGACATCGCATGGAATTTTACAGAAGAATCTAGAAATCTCGGTTTTTAATGGAATAGGGCCATAGTTCTTTAAATTTCCAATACCTTCATTTTTATTTCCAAATAGTTACCAAAACTGTTAGACATTGATCTCATTCATTTATCATTCATTTCCTTTCCTTTGTAATACGACAAATTATATATAAAATAATTATTATACATTCCTGCCAATATTAACAAGGATCAAGTTACAATGGTTTAACTCTTTCAAAAAATAAAGAAAGCTTTAGTTTTGAAACCGTAACTGTTGCGCAAATCCAATTGAAGCTTCTCCCTATTTTAAATATCGATGTAGATTATATCCATGAATAATTTTAATATTGAAAGGAATTCGAATTGATATGTCATTTCTCTTAAATTCACTAGCCCTTTTTGAATTAGAAAAATTTGAATAACAGTATTGCAGCTTTAAATAGACAGACAGCAAGTAGATAGCATCCGTTTTATACAAACGGTACAAACAAAAACGGTTCGCTATAGAAATGAAGAAAAAAACTATGAAAATGTTAATTTAATCTTAATACAAAATTCATTATATGAAAATCATTCACAGTTTTCCCATTGCCATGTATGAATTTCCATTATAAGAAAAAGCATTACATTAGCATTTACATTGGAATAATGTAAGGAGTAAAGTCATATAATAATCCTTAGAAGAATTATACTCCATAAAGTGTCAAAATAACGATGTTAATACCTGTTTTTGTAGCCTTACTGTGGAAATTCAATGCATGAGCGAATATGGACTTTATTTGAATAATCCTGTGAATGTTTTCATGAATATCATTTATTGCTATATAATAACAAATAAATATTAATATTTTTCCCGTCAAAACTAAAGAATTAGCGACCGTAACTATTCTGCAGTTCGGCCGTTCTATTCATTTCAATTCCTATTTTTAATGTGAATGCAAATAACATCCGAACATAATTTTAGCCATTAATTGGCTGAATATTTCAAAAATATCTTAAAAATCTTTTCCAGTGCATGCATTGTTCTAAAATAACTCAAAGAATAAATTATGCAATAGTAAAAAAATAGACACAAATCATTATTATTGATGTGTTTTTGTTATTAAGAAAAAATGTTTACACAGCCCATTATTTGCATGGAATTTTTATTATCTTTTAAGATACATAGTTTAGATATCTAGACTGGTTCTCATTCTTAACATAGAAGTACCGATATTAAATATACGCATATTTTTGCCAAACCCATCAAACTGACGTTTATTTGATCAAACATCTATATGCATATTTCTATCAAATTGACGAGATTTCTACATCATTCTTCATGGATTTCGTTGTGAATTTCGGTAATAGTCTATGTAAATAAAATAATATAACAAAAACATTTTAATATAATAATTCATTAATTATTAATAAAAAATTCAAGAAAAATCATTTGTATTTATATTTATCGGATATCAGTTTTGATATTGATTGAGCTAAATATGGGACACATACGTTGTTGTTCTCGTGTTCCCTTTTTTATAACGGAAGGAGGGATGCAGTAGCTTCTGAGGATATGGACCCCTGAGCACCAAGGGCAGAAATCTGACTTCTGGCTCACACACGTCACAAACTCTTTTTACGAAACGGACGAGTACGACTCTTTTTACGAGACGGACCTTAGATCTGGAACAGAAACCAATAACCTTTGACCCAGTACCTCTTGTGGTTTTGTTCTCAACATGAAGGACTTTGTGACCGTGACAGAGTTAATGTGTGCCAGCCACAACATACACAGAGAATCTACGGCTGGTAGGTTCGAGCTCACAGCTCAAGAGATTGAGACACATATTATAGTTTTATCTTAAATAAACACGTACCGTAAACATATTTCTTGCGTGCGTTACAGGTACTAAATTGCACAATTTTTGCTTCACAGTCGAATTTGGCAAGAATTTGAGTACACAAACAACTTCTTTGAGTTTTTTGTGTGTAAAATTCCCTGCTTTCTCTTCTTGTTTATGGAAGGAAGCTTCTGTTTTACAACAACTGTATTCACAAGAGAGTTCTTCGGACAATATATGAAAAATGTAATTTAAAAAATTCTCAGGAAATATCGTTCAGACGGTTGTCAAAGTAATGGAAAAAACATTTGAATAAAAGTGATATTTTTTGAATGCGCTTCGTAAGCTTTAAAATATAATAATAGCCACTAGTTTTTATAAAAATAGCAATGCATATTCTCTAGGAGTATATGTTAGCTTTATTAAAGTTCTGTAATTCTCGGATTTTCAAAGAGATCGAATTGTAAGAGCCCATCTAGTAGGAGCAAGTGCGACCGAAATATCCCAACTTTTAGGCTTTCTAGAGATACGGTGTCTAATATAACAGCATACACACTGAGCTGCAAGACAAGCTCAGCAAAGCAAAATAGTGGGTGGAAAGAGAAGTCATCTGAAAGAGACCGACGGGTATTGAAACAGATTGTTGTTGTTAATTATTGCACTTGTCATGGACAAGCCCTGCTGATACATCGGCAAATTTTAAGCCGGAGATATACGTCTCTTGTTTTACAAGTAGCGCCATCTAGGCTACTCACACGCTACAACCCTTTTTTGGGACTACATTCATGCAAATTCATTCATTCATCTCAGATAGTAATTTAGACCTGAAACAGGGAACGATGACCTCTGACCCAGTACCCCCAGTGGTATTACTCTCGACATGGAGGACTTTTGCGACCACGAACAGATTTAACGAGCACTAGCCGCCACACACTCGGGGAATCTTTCGGCCGGTGAGTTTCGAACTCGTCGCCTAAGGAGTGGGAGTCCAACGCTCTACCAATCAGGCTATCCTGGCCCAAAAAAACTGATTTTAATGTCTAAAAAGCAAATAATTTCAGCAAGATTGATTGCAGAGCTCAATTTCCTTCTAAATTCTCCAGGGTCCATGATTACAACTATATGACACCTTCATAAACAGAACAGTCGTGACAGAGCAGAAATTCCTAAGCCACTTGTCACAGAAGTTAATGATAAACATCGTGTATTGTGGTATTACACTCACAAAACCTAATCGATTGATAAATGGAAGAAAGTAATTTGGTCAGACGAACCGGGTTTAACATTTTCCCCTACAACAGGATGACTGCCCGTTTGGTGAACTCCTGCACAAGCGTATGATCGTAATTGTCCCCTTCCAAATGCCAAGCATGGGGGGGGGATCTGTCATGATATGGGAAGCTATGTCGTAGTTTTCTGCTGAACCAATTGTAATTCTGAAAGGAATGATCGCTGGTGAGAAGTATAGAGAAATATTAGCTGATTGGGTCGATCCCATGATGCCAACAATGCTTGCTGCAAAAGATGAAATTTTATTAAACGATTATTCACCTATCCATACTGCGAGGCTTATCCTATCACAATGTGATGTAAACGAGGATAAAGTTAAACATCTGCCTTGGCCCGAAATACGGAATAGCGTTCAATACGGAATCGATAGCATGCGACATCTAACCCTAAAGTTTAACAATATCTGCAGGAAAAATAGTATATTATTTTTCTGAACATTATCGGTACTTACGTATTATACCGTCTTCGCCAACGATCGCCAACAGTTAAGTAACTCATTGGCGACGGATTTAAATTTGGCGATAAAGATCAACGGATTACACCATTGCCGGATTGCCATGATTGGCGGTTTAGCAACTCATTGGCGACGGATTTAAATTTGGCGATAAAGATCAACGGATTACACCATTACCGGATTGCCATGATTGGCGACGACTTGAAATTTGGCGATAACATTGGACGATATAATACTAAGTACCCGTTATTAAACGCTTGTATGAATCGATTCTTAGGCGAATCCAAGCTGTATTACCTGTCAAAGTGTACTAATAAAAGATTCTCACCTAATTCTAAGAAGTATACTAATAAAAGATTCTTTGTAAATAAGATCTTTCCATCATTTTGATAACTATATGTGTATAAATAAATGTAAATAAGTATTGATATCCATTATATCTACTATGATCCATATCAATAAAATATTATGAAACAATTTGAAATTTGTAAAACCATCATTTTGATTGATCTAATCATAAAAAGATATAGCTTATACTGATTATAGAACTGAAAATAGTCGAGGGGAAATTGAATAATAATACGTATATGTTCTCATATTTCATTAAATATCCTCATAAAGTTCTTTAAAACACATAAATTATATCAAAATGTTTAAGCTTTAAGTTTAAAATCTCTCTAAATCACAATGTTAAAAAATTTCTTTTAGAGAAAAATATTTTAAAAAATTAGTAAAATATTTAATGCATGCAAATGCTTGTATCGAAGTATTTAAAATCATGAGAAAATAAGGATATAGGGAGGTTACTTGGAATATTAATTTAGGAATAACTATACTAGTTTCGAGCAATACTAATTTAAAAATAATTATATTAAATACTTTTTATAGTTATTAACAAAAAGGAAACTTTTGTAAAAGAATTAATAAAAATGGATAGATAATGTCGTCTATAGTAAAAAAAGCAATTTAAATTTTAAAAATGGAGTATAATTACCTTTATGCTAAGTCAGAAACTTGAAATAATTGAATCAAATCATTTGGAAATTTCTGAAGAAAAAAAACACGTATATTTTACAACCCATCATTTTATAATAAAAGAATTGCTACCAAGTTTTTAGCATAATATGATTAAATATTCACTTCTCCTTTAAACCTTAAGTTTTTACATCCAATTATTTTTAAATGATATAGAAAGAAAAAAAATCTCCATTTCTATGACGCAAATTAAATTTCCCATGCTTTGACATTCTCCGGGATGTTAAAGCCATTTTTATTGCTAATTTTCTTCTTAAATTCAATGCTGGGTGGAATGATCTTTCTTTCATAAAAAAATGACGGAAGAATAAAAAAAATCGGTAGTAAATCCCCGAATTGCTTCGAACTTTTTTTTTCCTATTTTGTTTCAGTAAAATAACTCACGTTTAGTATTAAATTATCCTAGCATGAAATTTCAATGGACTTCACCGTGCGATTTTCTTCTTGCAGTATTAAACTAAAACTGTAAAACTAAAGTGCCAAAAGACGAGAGATTTTAGGATTCTATCTTAGCAAAAATGAAAAAAAGAAATATAAAAAAACGAAGAAAAAGCTTACAAGATAATGCGTAGCGGGAAACTTTTTATTATCGTTTGCAATTTTTACCATTTCTTCTCTTTTTTTTCTCTCTCTCTCTTTCTCTTCCATCAAGTCTGCTTTTATCACAGTGGTATATATAGTCACGTAGAAAAGAACATTCTGGTATTTTCTAGCACTGTATTCCTGAACTGCACTGGAAGGAAGCAATATCAAAAGCGTTCTTTAAGAAAACAACAATAACTTGGGTGGAAAAAGATTTAAAAGTGGGTTAAAAAATTCCATCTAGAATAAAAAAAAAGAACTAAAAAAAAGTGTGGCTTTTGTTCGAATAAAAGAAAATCCAGAAGCATAACGAAAAGTTCTTGCAGCTGATATCTACACGCCCTCTTTAACAAAAGAAAGATTAAAAATAACATGCGTGGAATGTTTACTAAGAATGTTAATGAATTTCAAGATATTATCTGGCAAAAAATTCGTTTAAATTTCTGCTAATGGATGCCATATTTTATGAGTTGGTTAGATGTCTTAAAATTGCTTTTTTGGAACTCTTAAATCCTCACCGTTTATTTTAAAACGTGAATAATCACTCCCTTAATTGCAGGTTTTAAAGATGCAACTTGTAAATTTAGGTGGAATTTTCGGAATAGTTTTTATTATGGAATAAAAAAATTGTTTATTTATTCCATTTTCTTTCGTGATAAATTATTCATGCGTTTACTTATAAGCAATGATTTTTTTATCAATTGTATGCTCTTTTTTTTAATTAAAAGTTCAAAGCTTTCAATTAAAATATTCTTTTTAAAATAGGTATTTTATGCTTATAAAATACATTTGTGTTAGAAAACTCTAATTGTTTATGCAATCTAAAATAAAATATTTCCATATTTCCAAATTTTTTCTTTTCAGATAAGCTTTCATTGTGATTCATGTACTTAATTTCAAACTCTAATTATGTATGTAAATATTTAAGATCATTTATTTACTAGACATTATAAAAAAATTATAAATTTTCAATGTTTAATATCAGTAATATTTTTTCGTTTCTATTTATTTATTTTTAAGAAGTATCATTTAATATTGTTTATTATTTCAAAAGCTTTGCCGTCTTTATTTTTACTGCTTAAACGTATTTTTCAAAATTGTGTATTCACATAAAATACAATAACTCTATTTTCATACAAATAAAGATATTTTCTTCTGATAACTAAAATTTCAACTAATTCAGTAGTTAAAATCAGAACAGACTTTTAATAATTCAGTAGTTAAAATCAGAACAGACAGAATTTTAATAACATATATTTTGTTATTCGTGTTATTAGCAGATTCTAAAATTATCTAAATCATTGCGAAGAATTGTTTAAATTTCATTTTTTTACAAGAAGAAATTAAAAATCTAATACGGTGCTGAAAATATTGAAAATAGAGCAAGTGCAGTTTTTAAAAAATTCTAAAGTGTTGTCAGTAAAAATTCCAAAATTATTTTGAAAGTAAAAAGAAATTATATCTTATTTCTTCATAATATTTTAAGTTTCTTACAACTTTTCATTTTCAAATTGGGCTGAAAATATTTGATTCCACTTATGACTGTGAACTGGCTGTGAGCATTGTTTGCTTGACGTTAAAATAATTCTTTTTTGTGACTTATTCCGTTATGTAACATCTTTTGCCTTTTATCCAGTTTCAAAATCATGTGAAGACATTACCTTCCATGTAATCACTTTGACTTTATTAAGAGAATAATATATTCGTGACTTATTCTGTTTTTTTATAACGCTTGCTTACTATCCAGTTTCAAATTCGAGCACCAATAAAACTATGTTGTTCAAAAGTTTATAACTTACAATTAATACATGTAGTTGCTATTTAAAATTACGAAATCCAAATTTATTTTGTCTCCTGGTACAGCCACAAACACAAAGCTACGTGGAAACAAAAAAAATTAGATATGATTACTAACTAATTTTCTAAGAAAAATATATTTTCAGAATAAATCGATACCAAGCCATATTACATATATTATTACAGTTTGGAACAAGTATTTAGACCAAGCCGTGCATGATCGAATTTTGATATTAGTTTATTTCTCGTTTTTATGTCTTAATTTGCAAATGTTTTTCGATAAAATTCCTTTATTGTTATATTTTTGGTGAGACAAAAAGAAATTTTAGATTCTATATTTTAATATAATATGGAATCAATTTTTCTGTAGAGCAATCAACAAAACATTTACCAAAAAAAAGATCGAATAAAACTGAATAAAATATTATAAGAATTAAAAATAATCAAATTTACTAAATTATAAATCCAAAAATTTTCATATGCCAATTTTCAACGAATAATTTTATCTATGATTGGTTAATATTATTTAAAGAAATGTGAATCAATATTTTGGTATATAGATTTAGCATATAATATGAATGTTCAACATAAAAAAGTTAAACGCAAAACTATTTTATGATAATTTAAAATAAATAAGTAGTATATAAATTAGAAACCTAATATTTGTTTTATTTTTAACATTAAATTTTTTCTAAATTACTTAATCCAGAATTACTAAACGCATGACAGTTAATTTATTTTTGGGTTTATTAAAACTTATTTCAAAAACTAAAATAGTTGTATTTTTTTTGTTATTATTAGTGGCACTTGCCATGGACAAGCTTCCTCAAGGCATCAGCGAGTTTTAAGCCGAAAGGAGCGTCTCTTGTTTTGAAGTAATGGTAACTAGGGCCACGAGTACAACATAGCTTCTCACTCATCGCACTCGCTTACACAACCCCTTTTTACATTCATACACCTTACAGATAGAACACAGAAAAACAGCCATTCCCGAATAGGTAGCCCAGTTCTTAGGGAAGACACACAACCCATATCAGAGGATACCGGTCTAAAATCGTTTGAAATCCTCACGCATTTTTGAATCACTCACGCATTTTTAACAGTGGAAGAAAATCACAATTATTTTCATTTATTCCTTAATTATATGACAGTTATCTTATAACTTTAACAACCAATAAATTCAGGCAGTTCTGTTTTAAAAATTGTATTCAATTATAAATTCAAATTGTGGTTGGAATTTCCTCAGTTTCTCAATCTTTACTTTTAAAAAAAAGAAGAAAAAACACGTTAAAATACTTCCTTCCTTTTACGAGACGGAGAAAGCCAAACAAAAAAAACCAATGAACTTACTAAATAGCTTTTCAACAACAAATAAAAAACGAGCCTTCTTTTTTTCTTGCTTCCATTCTATTTTCGATCTCCTCTGGTAAAAAATCTCTAATCCTGCTTCGACTTTTCGACTTCTCTTAAGTCCCTTGTTTTCCGCGACCACTTAAGAGTTCCAGAATTTGTCCAGACATTTATAACTTAGTTACTTGCCCAGGGGAGAAAGAAGAACGATAACATCACAGACAAATTTACTTCTTGAAGAATGGAATTGATTTTTTTTACCCGGAAGGATTAAAAGTAAAAAGTGCATTTGTTGTTTTACATCGTCTTTGCAGAAATAGTTCCATGCATCTAGTTTATTCTAAATTGTAACTTCGGATTATTAGCAGGAGAAATGTCTATTAGAAGAAAACTTCTTCCCAAGTTGTGTTGTTAACTCTCTCATTCATTAACGAAGCGTCTCCTTCTCCCAATTATTGGATCTGTAAGGCCCATTTATGCTGGCGTACCAAGTGAAGAGAAATTTTCACTTTTGTTTGAACAGCTTTAAAAATTGCAGATATAAAGTTGTTTCTTGATCATTCTAAACTTTGCTAATCCTACTCTTCCATAAAAGCCATAACAATTAATTTCAGAACTACTATTAATATAATTAATTTTATTTTGGGATATTAATAAAACATAGAGTAATTCCTTCCCAAGTTTTGTTGTTAGCTCTCTCATTCATGAACAAAGCGTCTACTTCTCCCAATTATTCAATATGGAAGGCCTATTTATGTTATCGTACAAAGTTAAAAGAAATTTTCACTTCAGGTTGAACATCTTTAAAAGTTACCTGAATAAAATAGTTTCTCAATAATTCAGATCTTTTTTTAATTCTTCGATTCAGTAATCTGTATGACAGCGTTAGTAATTTCAGATCTATAATTAATATTAATTGTTGTATAATATTAATAAAACATTGTGTGATTCCTTTACAAGTTTTGTTATTCCCTGTTTCATTCATTAACGAATCTTCTCCTTCTCCCAATTATTGGATCTGGAAGGCTTATTCAAATTGGCATGCGAAGCGAAGAGAAATTTTCGCTTATTTTTGAGCATCTTTAAAAATCACCGATATAAAATTGTTACTCAGTCATCAAAACATTGCTAATCCGAATCTTCAGTAAACGCCGTAACAATGTCAGTATTTTCAAAGCTATTATCAATATTATTTATTTTATTATATTAATAATACATAGAGTAATTCTTTCCCAAGTTTTGTTGTTAATTCTTTCATTCATTAAAGAAGTGTCTCCTTCTCCCAATTATTGGATCTGGAAGGCATATTTATGCTGGAGTACAAAGTTTATGGATTTAATAAAAATTGTCTTTAAGATGAAAATTATTTTCAATCCTCATATACGAAATACATATTCCTAACTGTGGATAAACCTCGCATTTATTCTCATTTTTTCCTTAACTCTGTGTCATTTATCCTTAAATTTTATACTCCAATAATATCATATAATTTTATTTTAAAAATTTAATTCAATTAAAATTTAAATTGTGGTTGAAAAAATAGGGAAATGTACTTAATTTCTCAAACCTATGCTCAAAAAAGTGCATTTGTTGGTTCACATCGTCGTAACTGAAATAGTTCCATGCATCTAATTTATTCTAAGTTGTAATTTCAGGAATTTTAGCCGGGTAATTGGGAAAGATGTCTATAAGAAGAAAGCTTTTTCCCAAGTTCGTTGTTAGCTCTATCATTCATTAACGAGTCGCCTCTTTCTCCCAATTATTGGATCTGGAAGGACTATTTAGGTTAGCATAAAAAGTGAAGAGAAATTTTCACTTTTCGTTAAACATAGTTAAAAATTACTTGGATAAAATATTGTCTCGGTAATTCGAAACTTTCCTAACACTTCTCTTCTGTAATCTACATGACAGTGATGGCAATTTCAGATCTACTATTGATATTATTTATTTTTTAATTTTAATAAAACGAGTAATTCTCTCCCAAGTTTTGTTGTTCACCGTCTTATTTGTTAACGAACCCTCTCCTGCTCCCAATTAATGGATCTGTGAGGCCTATTTATGCTAGCTTAAGAAAGGGAAAATAAATTTTCTCTTATATTAGAGCATCTTTAAAAATTATTCGTTTCAAATTTGTTTCTCAATCATTCGAAACTTTGCTTATCCAACTCTTCAGTAAACCCATTGGCAACGTCATTAATTTCAAAGTTATTATTAATATTATTTCATTTATTTTGTAGTATCGATAAATCATAAAGAAATTCCTACCCAAGTCTTGTTGTTAATATAATTCATTAATAAATCATCTTCTCCCAATTATTGGATCAAGAAGGCATAGGCGAGTTATATTAGTGTACAAAGTGAAGAGAGATTTTCACTTCTCTTTGAGTATTTTTAAAAATTACCAATAAAGGATGTCTCAAAATTAACTCAATATCTGAATTTGTCACCGTTCGTCCAGTAACCCTAATAAAAGATTTTTATGATAAATGATCATTTAGAGTTGGTAAAAACGCAGTGTTACACGGTAGAGCAATGTGTTAATACAAGATTCAAATTTAATAAAGGACATAGTTTCTTTTTCTTTAAATTGTTATATTTATAGTGAATTGTAAAATACAAAATGTAGGATTATGGATTAAAACATAGGGAAAAATCACCTCTATTGCTTTGCTGGCACATACTCACTCATTTTCATAAATGTGACTGAATTTCTTTGATGTAGCCCTGAATTTCCCTCTTTAATGCGTGCACCTTTTGAACTTGGTGGCATAGATCTTTAACTTCAAATAACCCCCTAAAAAGAAATCTAACGGTGTTAAATCAGGTGATATAGGTGGCCAATTCCCAAATTTTGGATCTGTGACCACCAGACATTCTTTATTTGTCAAATGATGTTCAATAATTTTCGATCTTGTAACGCTCCATTTTTACTAATCCTAAACTATCAGCTGTCTAAAGATTTTTTTTAATAATGTTGCTAACACTTTACTGGAAGAATGGTGGCAAATTCATATCTTGTGTTACTTTTGGGACACCCTTTCTTTAAATGTGTTTTTAAATGAACTTTTACCAGATCGATGTTCCTAAATCCTACAGTCCGATTGTCTGGTATTTCCGGATTACTAAGAAAATTACTGATTTTTAAAAAATGCAAAAAAGTTGTACATAAATATAAATGAATAAAGTGAAAAAACTGGGTGTTCATTCTGGAAGCCTTTTTTTTTCATTAACAGGGAGCAAACATTTGACGCATATATAAAATCTTGGATATAAGAACACACATTTAATTTTATTTATTAAAATTAGATCGACGAATAATCCCTAGTTTTATGATTTGACCCAATATTTATGTTGTTGTTGTTGTTACTTATGGCAATTACCATGGACAAGCCCCCGTTGACTATATTGGCAGATATTAAGCCGAATTAATAGCCTCTTGTTTCAAGTAGCGCCAAATAGGGCCAAGAGTACGACTTAGCTACACACTCATCATAGTAGCTTGCACACCCCCTTTTTACAGGTAGGCACAGTCACACATTTCAAAGATAGCACACTGAAGAACAACCAAGCCCGAACCGGGACTTGAACCCGGGACTCCCAGAACTCGAGGAAGACGTTCTACCTATGTACCAGAAAGCCGGCCCCAATATTTATTTAATGTACATGCAGTTCTTATGATAAATCTATATCCCCCTTAAAATATGGAAATGAAAAGCTTTCTTTAATACAATTAGTTCTAATCACCATGGTGGGTACAATAATGCTGTGATCCATCCCATTGGAGGTATGTTCCATCATTGGTAAATGATGGAACATACCTCCAATGGGATGGATTGTGCCGTAGCTGTTGATGGCCTTAAGAACTCAGTCACAAATGCCGTATATATACTGCCGCAGTATTTCGGTCATTCAAACTTTCCGCGTGTCGTAGTGTGGGGTCAGGAATGTTTTGTCTGTATAAATGTGATAAATTTGTCAAATTCATTTGTCTATATGCCATGGTGTCTTTTGTCAAAGTCAAACTGTTTGCATTTTTTTAGCTACATAAATACATAAGGATAGATAGATTTCTTTTTGACGTATATTGCCTAAATTTTGGTAGAAATCTACAAATTCCAGTACTACTCACAAATTTACATCATGCTTTTTCATTTTTATTACCACATTCACAGGTATTCAGATATTCTACAAATATGTTTTTCGGATTCAAGAAGTTCTGAAATATGGAAATTCCTCAAAATCTTAAAGTTCTGTTTGGGGGGGTGGAGGGAGGGCGATTGCCTTTTCTATACAAAAGATAGTGACAATTGTTTTAAAATTTAAAAGCTACTTTAAAATACTGCAATAAGAATCTCACACAGCCTGGAATACAACAATTCTAGCCATCTTTCATACAATTTTATCTCTACTGCTTCTCTTCGAATGGTCTGGGGAATAGCGCATCGTTGGTGAAATCTTTTGTTCTACTGTCAGTATAAATTTTGGAAAATGTCCATCTGAATATCTAAGAGATTCTAGGTTTTTCAAAAGAATAGGAAAGTTGTGATGCGGTACTCCGTCTTTTGATATTCGGTTTGTATCGAATTTTCCTTGGCGCATAGTTTTGTCAGAACCATTTTGCTCTATTTCAGTATCACTTGAATCCAAATCGTTTTTCAAATAGATACGCTCAAGTCATCTAGATAGACTTTATGTTAGATGTTTTCCAAATAAAAATTATATTTATTGTTTTAATTTAAGCCTTAATATATATTACTAAGTGATGGTTATATATTTTTAAATATATATATATATAATTTTCTATTTTTTAAACAGAAATATATATATTAAAAAAATGCTTTACATTTTAAAAAAAACATGTATAGAGCTAAAATCTTTTAGGTTAAACGTTTGTAAAAACAATTTGCTCAAAATTTTGAAAATAACTACATGGATTATCTATAAAAATGCCTGCTAAACAATTTTAAAAAATATAATTTTCATTATATTTTGGTAGCTTTTTAGTTCTAAGAAAAAATATTACTTTTGAATCTAAAATTCAAGACCTTTAATCAAAAAATCAAGATATAGATTTTTTATTTTTAGTTTAAGAATTGGAATGCTTAAATCTTAATAAAATTCTTTCAGAACAAAGATTAAATAATGAAAACTGGGATGCAAAAATATTAAGCACTATTCTTAAATGTTGGTCTCTTTTAGCAAAAAGAATTTATTGGAGAATTAAAGCTATTTTTAATTTTAAAAAATTTGATTTAGGTTGCCTTATAATATTTTATTTTTTAAATAAAAGTACAAAAATGGAATTTACAAGTTACTTCCATTACTGAATCAAATTTTTTATCAAAGATATTAATCAACTTAGTTTTAACCATTGAAAAGTTTAAATACTTACGCAAAAACAATTAGAAACTCAAACTGCAAATAGTTATTAGTTAAATATCAGTTATTAACAATTATTGAAACATTTATAAAACAAAATCAATAATTTTATTAAAATTATGAGAAAAAAAAACATTACAAAGTAATTTTTACCAAAATAATGATAATATTTTAAACTATTAATAAAAGTTGAAATGAAGAATTACACTATAAATTGGAACCGATTTAAATAATCATCATTTAGAAATTTATATTTTCGTAAAAATGTCTCTTTTAATTTTACATAACGTATATTTATTGCAAATATTATGTTATAATAATATATTATAAATTTTAAGGATTAATTTAAAAGTCAATTTATTATTGCCCTAAAATTCAGAAAAATGTACATTTATCTTTTTTTGATTCAAGTTTTAATATTGGAAAAGTTTAGAACTTAAAAAGGATTTCACAGCAAAGACCATATATTTATTTGCTAATTTTTGAGAACATTTGTTATAAAACACATTCTAAAGTAACTGTTTTTGACTAAGTTGTGAAAAATATTAATCAAAAATGTCTTATTTAAGTATTTGAAATTCTTTTCATTTGTTATTTAAAATACGTCTTAATGAAAGCAATTATATTTATATAATGTCTCAATTATGTCCTTTATAATGTTATTAAGTTTTAGCGAGAAAACTTTGAAATTATAATAAATATTTTAATTATTTTTTCCAAAGAAATAATGATCAAAAGTAAGTGCTATGCTATAAAAATAAATTATTTTCCACTTCTTATTTCTTAAATTCCAATCTAGCATCCAATTAGTAAGTTTTAATATAATGGAAATGTAAGCTAGCAATTAAAATGAAAGAAAAGACAATTTTAGCATTCTTTTATTTTCCAATAAAAGAATCGCCAAGTTTAAATGGACAAAGAAATAAATGTATGAACTCATAACTACTTCAAACAATCAGCATTAAATAACTCGCTTATTTTATAGGTCCATAATAATCTTCCTTTTGTAATGTTATTTAATGATGCGTTCATTAAGAAAGGCCACAAGTCAATTTCGTATTAGAAATGGGAAGGATTTTATTCATTTGTACAAAAGAAAAACCATAATTATGCTACAATGCAATGACAAAATTTCAAAAGAACGTTCATTTAGTGGACTCCATTGTTGCCGAGATCTATTTCTGGGAAGATTGAAGAACAATAAAAGCAATGAAGAGTTGCCACCAAAAAACCCGAAACTCTGATAGATTTCACCACAATGTAGCAACATCTGAAGCTGACATTTTCTAGAAGAGATATTTGACAAATGGAGTCGGAACATTTTCCGGTTTTGAGGATTAAAAGAGAAAGAAGAAATTCGAAAAGGAAAAGGAACTCTGAAAACCGGTTTTCTTCTATTTTCTTTTCAGTCAGTGTTTCATGTTGAAGATCTCGTAAAGGCTTGCCTACAGTGGGAGATTTATAATATCATTGGTTTACAAAGGAACATATGCTTGGATTTCTAGATTTTATGGTCACCATAACTTAGTTTCTTTTGTGGTTTTGGAAAGGAAACATCCGGTCATTTTTATGTATTAAATGGGAAACCATTTTCAGAAAACAGGGGGAATTAACCTTCGGATGAAAAGGAAATGGTTTTCTGGAGATTATAAGTTTTAGGAAAAGTTGTTCAAAATAACTGAAGAATAAAGCATATATAAATGCATTTTTACACAATAAAGTTTAAAATGAATTGCTGAAGCATTTACTTGCAAGATCAATAATTTTATTTGCAACAACAATGCAAAATCAGCAACATTTTTTTCCTTTTTTAAAAAAATAAATAAATCGTTTGGAAACAAAAGTAGTCTGTACATGTAACATTAGTGAATGTCTTTCATTGTTTATGATGCCAAAGGATTAAAAAAAATATAATAATATTTTGGTTAGTATTTTTCTGTGCATTTGAGTAAATGGAATAATATTGAAATTTTTGACATTTTGCTTTGAAATAAAGTTAGTTCTTTGAATTTCATTCTTTTTTTATCCATAGAAATAGGCTTTCTAAAGCTTCATAACTCATTCCTTTTTAGTGGCAAAAATACTGAAATTTTGGCGGAATTTATGGAATATTTTATTTTACAGTAAATAACAGAAATGAAAGTCTATGTAAAAATTCAAAAGTCTTAATATTTTTCAACAATGTTTGAAATATTATTCTTTATGTCATTTAATACATTTTTTTACCCATAAATATATATTTATCTTTAGCATTTTAAAATTAACAGTGAGACTACAGTTAAAATGATTATTCTAGTTATAAATATCACAAAAAAAGTTTTTAAATTTAATAATGGATGCCAATACGCTTTTCGTATATAAATCAATAAATAATTTAATATTAAAACTTAAATAATATTTATGAATATATACAAGAAAGAAAAGTGAGAAATTGACATTCTCTTGTAAGTGATTTACTAGTTCATTAATCTTTAATTTGAAATGATAAATTTTTTCCTATTTGTAATAGTTTTGAATCTTTCACGGATTAATTAGAAAAGTTAATGATTTACTAGTTTTGATACTAGTTAACTAGTTAATGATTTGCTAGTACTTTTTAGTCATTTACTAGTTTATTAATCTTTAATTTGAAATGATAAGATGATGCTTTTTTTTCCTATTTGTAATAATTTTCAATCTTTCATGGATTAATTGGGAATAATGATTTACTAGTTTTGATGCTAATTAACTAGTTAATGATTTACTAATACTTGTTAGTGATTTACTAGTACATTCATCTTTTATTTGAAATGATAAGTTAATGTTTTTTCCTATTTATAATAATTTTGAATCTTTCATGGATTAACTGGAAATGTTAATGATTTACTAGTTTTGATATTAGTTAACTAGTTAATAAATCACTAACACTTGTAAGTAATTTACTAGTTTGATAATCTTTAATATGAAATAATAAGTTAATGTTTTTTTCCTATTTGTAATAGTTTTGAATCTTTCATGGATTAACTTGAAATGTTAATGATTTACTATTTTTAATGCTAGTTAACTAGTTAAGGATTTAATAGTACTTATTAGTGATTTACTAGTGCATTAATCTTTAATTTGAAATGATAAGTTATTTTTTCTATTTATAATAATTTTGAATCTTTCATAGAATAACTGGAAATACGCACTGCTCATATAATTCTGGATTAACTAGACTTCTTCGGTAATTATTTAATGAAATATTTAATATTTTTTAATTAATTGTAGCCCATCATTGGATAAAAGGTTAAATAGTTTGAATTATTTATGAAGAAAATCACATTTTAATAGAATTGAAATAACTTTCATAACCATTTTTTAACAGAAAATCAGAAAAATTTTCTTTTTATAATAATTAATTTCATGAATTATTTATTGATAGATTAAAATCAGTAAAATAAAAATTACTTATCAAGATTATGAATATTCATTTCTTTACTCATATTGCATAATTTCAATACTTTAGTAATTATTGGAATATCAAAATCATTTCAGAATTAGTTGGAAAAAAATAATAATTAGTTAATTAATTTTAAAAAAAATTTAAAAGTGAGTTATGTATATTATCTAAAACTGTTTTTAAATGGTTGTTTCAATTTGTAATTCGGAAAGACCAACAAAAAGATCACTGGGTTACTGGTTCAAGCAAAGATTCCTAAAGAAATTATCAGGAGGGGTCTCCTAAAAATTTTCTGCCATTCTTTTAGCCACATTCCCCACCACACAATATAACATTTGTCAGTCTTAAATAGACAATAATTTCAAGGAGTGCTCATATTTTTATTTTTAGAGTCCTGATCATGATAGTTACAACATTGATGTTATAATGAAAAAAAGTCGAGTTTGCTTTTTTAAGACTTATTTATCTGACTCCAACCAAAATTCCGCATAGAGCTAGGATCTCCTTTCTGAGGAAGGTCACATTAAAAATTTCATTTATCTAAATTCTTGTGTTTCTTAGTTTTAACGTCTACATGTATGTGAATATAGGCAAACAGACAATCAATTCTTGCGACGATTTTTGGCAACAGTTTGAGCAAAAAAAATTAACTTCACAAAGCTAGAAAAATTTTGAATTACTGAGTCTTGCATTAAAAAAATTAAAAATGTCAAGAGTAAGAAACTAACATAAAACGTTAAAAAGAAATTATATTTATTTGTTTTACAGAAGTGAATTTATTAATTAAAAATTTACGAAAGTACATAATTGTTAATAATTTTGCTTATGTACTGAATATTTATATACTTGCTATTCTTTTTTTTTTCTATTCCTACTATTATTTCACACTCTTCTTATTTATTTATAAATCTTGATCAAATTTTTAATTGTTAATAAAATACTTTTTATTCATCCACTCAAGTTCAAATACATTTTGTAAACTTGAAGTGAGTGACACTCTTATGATAATACCGTTTTTTTTTCAAATATTAATTCATTAATTTAATTTAATTAATTTTTAAGGCTTTAAATAGAATTGTAGCAGTTTGTAATGAAAATTGAAACCAACAGGCAGTAGAAAAAATGCAGGGATTTCAGTATTTTTCTTGTGATTTCCTTACAAAAATCAATAATTTTTTTTTGATAAATTATTTATGTTAACTGTTATCATTTAATAAAAAAGTAATTAAAATTAAAAAATTTCTTGACGTAAAGTTTTTTT
Source organism: Argiope argentata (assembly GCA_026289955.1). Lineage (NCBI taxonomy): Eukaryota > Metazoa > Arthropoda > Arachnida > Araneae > Araneidae > Argiope > Argiope argentata. The sequence goes on from JAOUZG010031333.1 coordinate 585,320, forward strand.
TCACCAACGGAATTGGAATTGGCTTTAAAAAATTATGTTACTGTTTTATTCATAGAAAAGATATTAAAGCAACATTTTCTTAACCATTTTTCATTAAAAAAATTTTAATATTTACAGCTGAAATAGAATAAAGTCAAACACATTCATCAGCTTTGTTTTTGTCCCATGCTAATTTTTAAAAAAAATAATTGCAACAATAACAAATATAGTGCAAAAAAGCAAAAGTAATTGTATACCTAAAAATATAAATTTTTAATCATGTTGTTTTAAAACTAAAGCTTAAGCCTTGTTTTACATATCAAATTAGTTTTCATAATTATGAGAATGAAACTTTCATATCGCATCAAATTAGTTTTCATTATGAAGAGTTAAGCTCTTTTTTTTTTTCTTCCTACGCTGCTTTTATAATTATTATGACTTTTCTATTAATGCAAACGAGGTTTTACATTAGCTTTTGAGTTGTTCCCTTTGTTAGATAAAAATCTTTATCACATATAAATATATGTAACAACAATTACAATGTAAGCATTTTTTACAGACCTACTTGGTGAATACTTGTGTTTGTAATTTACAATTTTTATTTCTGTTTAAATTGAAACATTCAACGCAACTATAATCACAAAAATTTATCTGCACTTTTTTTTCCTGTTCATTTTTTCTAATATCAACATCAGGAGTGTTTGTGGTGTGGGTCTATGGGGACATTATTGTGGAAGAACTTAAAAAATCAAATATCTGAATAGTTTTAAAACTGTACCTCGTTTTTTGACTCTAGATTTATTAATATCCATCAATTTCACAGTTTGCTTGTTTTTTACAATATTTTCATTCTTTTACAAGTGAATGGTCATCAAAGCGTTCATGTAAAGGGTCTGGTGCCTGATTTTTAAAGCTTTTTTTCGTTTTATGAGTCTTATTTTACAAATATTATTAGCGTTTAAATCATTCATTTATAAAGACTAGTGAAATGAACTTTCCCATGAAGAGTAAAATTTATTTTATCTTCTAATGTATATCTTCTAAAAACTTGCCACATGTTTTCTGAAATATCTGCTCAACAGCTTGGAGGTGGGGGGGGGGGGGGGGAATTCACAGTCGCCTTATAATGCATACATTGTATTAAAATTTGTCTCTTCTATAAACAGTATATAAATTTTACCCTATGATAGCATGTCCATAAAATCTTTACCACTTAATCCTTAAAAATACCATTTGAATGGTGTGAAAATTGGTTGTGCAAACAATACGTGTTTGGAAAACTAAAATACAAAATATACTTATGGTGTGATACAAAAAATGCCTATAGTGTGATTTGAACTTAACATTCATTCTTCCATAAGGAACAAAACATTTCCAGGTATACTTACGTATTATACCTTCTAAATTTATCGCCAAATTTGAAGCCATCGCCAATGAGTTGAAAAACTGCCAATTAGGGCAATCTGGCAATAGTGTAATCCGTTGATCTTTTTCGCCAAATTTCAATCCGTCGCCAATAAGTTACTAAACCATTGGCGATCGTTGGCGAAGACGGTATAATACCTAAGTATCATTCCGAAATCTAATTATACATTTCAAACAACGTTTCCGAACACCTGTAGTCTGAATAGAAAATTAATTTTATAAATTGATTTTATCTAGTGATGCATGCTTTAATATACAATCTATTCTCCCTCTTCAGAACAAATCAATTTTGACTTTAGTATCTTACTCTAAACAGTTTTGTCAAAATGCCTATAGTATGACTTGAAAATTAAATCAACATACAACTAGTGACACACTCTTAAACCTCAAATCCATTCTTCCGTAAAGAACAAACCAATTCTGAATTCTAACACTGTATTCCAAACTTTTTAAACTTCTGTAGCAGAACATGAAAATTAATCTATCTGTTTATGAGTGCATTAACATAAGATTTGCTCTTCCATAAAGAATAAATTAATTTTGTCTTCTTATATAATACTCTTTTTAAAATACTGTTAAAAGAATTGAAAAGTAAATTGCAAGCATCTAGTAGTCCATTCTCCGTACGGTCCAAACCAATTCAGAGCTGAGATAGCCTGATTGGTAGGGCGTTGGATGAGCATCCATTGGGCTGTGGGTTCAAACTCGCCAGACGAAGACTTCCCTTGTGTGTGGTTTCTAGTGCAAGTTAAATCTGTCTTGGTAATAATACCACTGAGAGTACTGGGTCAAAGGTGATCGTTCTCTGTTCCAGATCTAAATTACGATCTGATATGAATGAATGAACTTGCATGAATAAAGTCCGACCCCTGAAAAGGGTTTTGACGTGTGTGTAGCTAAGTCGTACTCTTGGCCCTAGATGGCGCTACTTGTAAAACAAAGAGACGCATTTCTTAGGCTTAAAATATGCTGATCGTATCATCGGAGGCTTATCCACGGCAATTGCCATCAGTCACAACACGACTAATTTCACGTTCCTAGTGTTACAAAATGAATTTTAAATCTTGCATATACGACTATTAATACCATCTTCCTTTTTCTTTCTATTCAACGAGTGAAACCACAAAGTGTCCAAATCACCACTGTCCCTACTGTGTTGAAAGCTGGTCAAAGGGTGGAAGTCAACTGTCAGAGCGAGGGATCCAGACCACCTGCCAGAATATCATGGACCAAAGGATCTGAGAGGGTGGACCACCTCGCCATCCAGAACACCTTTGGAAGCATCTCTGTGAGCACCCTCAGTTTCGTCGCCAGCGGGGATGACAATGGTAAAAAGCTGACCTGCGAAGCTCAAAACCCAAAACTTCCAGAAAGTGCCTTACGCGATAGTTGGAATCTTAATGTGTTATGTAAGTATGTTCTTGTTTATTTGTCTATTAAATTTGTTGCATTTTGCTGTCTGAAATTTATTGAAAGAACAAAATTTTATTCCTTGTCAACCGTCATAAAGAAATGAGATTTCATTTTCAGTAAATCCATGGTATATAAGGTATATGAACCAGGAGAAATGATCTCTCCAAATCTTTCTCGCATACCCTTCAATAAACTTTTATCCCTCTCCCCCCCTATTAAATCGTGATCCTTCAGTATAGTTGCAATTGCCTTTCATGATATTCGTAAACGATAACTACAAAATGTAAATATTTGGCAGGAATCTACCATTTTCAGAGAATCTATCGTACAAATGTGTATTATCGACACCTTTTTCCCCACCGACTGACACCAAAATTTGACATAGGAATACAGTTGTAGTCACAACAACATATATAGAATTTTATTAATTGAAATCTTTGCTCTAATACTGCATACGTGGTTAATGTCACTGTGGCCTGGTGATAAGGTCTTGTCTTCGGAATCCGAAGGTTCAAACATGAAGAATGTGTAGGTTAGAACCGAACTCGCAATATTAGGGTTTGTAGCTGAGTAACATTGCCACTAGACAAAAGTAATTACTCGTTGTTTCTGGAGTATGTTATCTGGCTTATGACGTTTTCACCACATACTTTCCCGCCAGTGAGTCGGTGGTGAGACGAACGATGCATTTCGTGCCAAGCGTAAGGTGAGAGTGTGTGAGGGGTTGTTGGCGATATTGGCTGTTGTTTCTAATATGCCTGACGACTTTTTCTGCCGTTATAGGGCGCCTCAAAAGGTATCGAAAATTGTTTATTGAAGATCTCGGATCAACATTGTAAGTGAATGGCTGTTAAGGACCCAAACTCGCAATATTTGGGTTTGTAGCCGAGTTACATAGTCACTAAACAAAAGCAAGTGCTCGCATCTGGTGGACTTTATCTGGCTTATGAAGCTTTCGACACTCCAGGCTCTAGACGTGATTCCATCAAAGATGCCATTCAATCGTGTACAGGGATCTGGCCGACGTTAAATCTGCAGGGACCAAATATCTCACCGTTTTTGTGGTATGGGAAATGGGTTAGCAACTCAGACGCTGTCTTTCTCACCTGGCAGTTTTTCAAAATTACGATATTCTCAATTAGCCTTAATATTGCCTTGAAATGGGATGTTAATATTACTAAACCAGTAGCCAAATATATGGCCAAATTCGTCGCCTAAAGGGCTATTTTTACCCAAAATTGGGAACGAAACTCCGCCAAGAAATCAAAGTATATTCATTTTGCGGAGTTCTCAAAAGTAATTAAATGTTATATTAAGAGCCCTTATACCATTTAAACTCTAAATTACTAAACTCTTTAAGACTTTGAGAGTCACAGTGGCTTAATGGCAAAGTCTCATTCTCAGAATCAGAGGATTTCAGATTCGAGACTCGATTCCATCGTGTAAGCTAGTAAACTGCAATTTAAATCCGTTGGGAGCCAATTGGCGTCCCTTTGGTGTGATGCTGAAGTTTGGAGTTTGGAATCCAGCTTAAATGCTATCCTCGTCATCTGACCATGATTTAAAATTACGAAGTCCGTTCCAAAATAGCCCTTGTATTGATCTAAAATCAAATGTAAATATAACCAAACTATAAACACTAAACTCTTTTGAATAT
>JAOUZG010031333.1:592824-607125 GCA_026289955.1 Argiope argentata
TAGAAATAGTAATTAAAACTTTGACCTGTCTTCAATTGTAGTTTTGATCTGTCCTTGTTATAGATTCTCCAAACGATTTGAAGAAAATTGTGAGAAATAGTAATTGTAATTTTGTCCTTCTTCAATTGTAGTTTTGACCTGTCCTTGTTACAGATTCTCGAAACTATTTGAAGAAAATTGTGAGAAATAGTAATTTTAATTTTGACCAGTCCTCAATTGCATTTTTGACTTTTCCTTGTTACAGATCCTCCAAACGATTAGTAGAAAATAGTTATAAAATATTGATAAATAGTAATTTTGACCAGTCCTTAATTGAAACTTTGATTTGTCTTTGTTACAGATCCTCCTCAACTGTCTCTTGTTTTTGGTGCAAGCGTACAGTACGAACATATCCGTGAAGGTAGTGATGTCTATTTCGAATGCAACATTCAAGCCAACCCTCCAGTCAGCGAAGTCAAGTGGTTGTTCAATTCCAAAAACCTCGTTCACGATTCGCTAAGAGGGACCATCGTGAGGAACCATTCGCTTTTGCTCCACAATGTGGGCCGACGAAACAGGGGGACTTATCAGTGTCTCGCATCCAATGCTCAAGGCAGAGGACGGAGCGAAGAAGTAGTTCTGAGAGTGCAGTGTAAGTGTAATCAAATTTTGTGTTCCATTGGCGTTTTTATTATTTGTTTTCCATAATTTATTCGATTAAAACTGTGTGTTCGTAAACGGTTATCCTAATGTTATAAAGATATTAAAAGTAATCAATGCTGTTTACAATCGTGTTCATCATAAAACAAAAAGGATAGCTTTGAAATTTACAATTAATATAATTAAAAAATGAAATCTAAACATTCGAAAGAAAGGAGGGCATTGGAGGAGGAGCTGTCCCGAACTAGATGGGACATCTAGCGTGGAGAACTCGTTAAAACTAGCATGTGAGATCTCGAGCGACGGAAGCTACCATATAGAGGGGCCTCTCTAAGTGCTCACCAGACAAAGACATACAACACCAGTATGGGACGCCGCAAAGCAATGCGGGCGCAATTTCTAGACCTTTCCATGAGAATTGTAAGTAATGTACCAAGGCGGAAGAAAAGTTCAGAGTTACTGCGACTGCTGTTGGACAAATTACTTTTGTCCATTCAACATCGGACGATGATGATTAGAGTTATGCGAACGTCCACAAAAGCAAAATCAAAGACTAAGACCTGAAACCCATTATAGACCTAATGGAGATTTCCAGTGAAAAACTCAAGTGGCAAGATGTGGCATATTAAGGTCCTGGGGTAAAGAAACATTGGGCTTTGTGGGATTCCCTATACCTCAGGAACGAAGAACGGAACAGGAGACTTACATTTTAAAATCTATAATTGAGGTTGTATTTCAATCTTCAACTGATATTTTTATTTCTGGTAAATAATAAGAATGTGTTTTGGTTTGTTTTATTTTATTTCAACATGCCTGCAAAGTTCAGATGTTCTGTTCTGTGCTACAAACAATATGAACAATATTGTTTCTAGCACAGAACAAAAAATCTTAACTGAATTTAAATGAGTCTCTTGACTTTGCAGTGTAACAATGTGATCAATATAGTATATAACTGGATATTTAACCGAATCCCAAACGATAATTTCAAAACCATTTAAGATAGATATTTCTGGTGAGAAAAATGATTTAAATAACGTCAAAAATTATATTTTAGGTTGTTTGAATCCTTAAATGATTTGAAGAAAATTTGGTCTATAAATTTTTATATAATTCCCTGATAATCATATTTGGAAAAATATATTTAGCACTGTAATATTTAAAATAATGCATAGTTTCTGCTATCAAAACTAATTAATGAGTTTCAAGTTTTTAATATTTATTCAAAACTTGTAACTATCTTTGATAAACTAATTCTATTATCTTCTATATGTTACTCTCTTCTATAGTAACTTGTAGCTTTCTTCTATAGAAGAAATTGGCATATCAACAGGTTTTCTCGCTTAGGGCAAACCGTTGATAACACCAAAATGAAAAAATTCAAAACATAATAACACATTTAATTTTGATCACAATGAAATGGTACTTATTCTTAATAATTAGTGTTTCAAATATATTCTAATAAAAAAATTAATGAAACCTGGAGTTGTACAAAAACTTAGATTTTGTAGTCTTGATTTTGTATTGGTTGAATGAAACGAAATAAAGTATAATTCCTAGCTGCATTATTATTTGATTGTATCTAAATGCTTAGAAATCATTCTTATGCCACGATTAAAGAGAAAACTTTGCTTCACATTCATAGAAAGAAAAAAAATTGCATTAAATTTCCATGCACAAAAAATGTCGTAAAATGAAAAGTGAAAATTAATCTAATAGAACGATGCTTATAACATAAAGTAAGCATGCAATTTTAACCATAAAGTGTTAATGTTGGTATTTAATTAAGTAGCCAAGGAATCTACTTAATCTAATTGAAATAACTGGCTATCCATATGTTTAATATGTGCAGGGTATCCCAAAATTATACAACATTTAAATTTGCCATCACTCGCACAGAAAAGTCTTGGCAATCCTAATAAAAAACCATCTATCAACTGATAGTTTAGAATTAGTTAAAATGGAGTGTTACACGATATAACAACGTGTTTTCTTTGTTAAACTATTGTTAAAATAAAAAATCTTGTGGTTAAAATTCGAAAATTTGAGAATTGGGCCCCTAGACTGTACAGTTCGACACCAATATATTCCTTTTCAAGGGGCTGTTTGAATCCGAAGGCCTGTGTCAATAAGTCTGCATGCACGCGTGCATTAAAGGAAGAAATTCAAAAACATTCAGCTGCATCTATTCAAAATGGCCATTGAAAATTTCGACAAAAAATGGCGTATGTGCCAACAAAGTCGTGGAGGCTATTTGTCCTCCGAACAATTCGAAAATTTGAGAATTATCCCCTTAGACTGTACGATTCAACACCAATGGAGCTCTTTGAAGCCAAATGCCTGTGTCAACAAATCTACATGCACGCGTGCATTAAAGGAAGAAATTCAACAACATTCAGCTGCATCTATTCAAAATGACCATATAAAATTTCGACAAAAGATGGCGTATATGCTAGCAAAGTCGTGGATACTATTTGTCCTATATGTCATTCCATACATAGCCATATCCTATTTACATTAAGATTCAATAAAAATATAACCATTTAAGGAAAACTGATTTTTGATTAATTCAAATCTTGCGTTATCGTGTAAAGCTCCATTTTTAATAATCCTATGACTATTAAAAGATCAGCTGATATATACTATCAGCTGTTATTTTTTAGTATTGTTGCTAACACTTTACAGTACAAATGGGGACAAATTCTAGTTTTGTGTTAATTTTTGACACACTTCATATTCACAGAAAAGGATATGGAAATACCATAAAGTATTGTCAACTTTAATTTAAAATGTAGGTTTTTAATCAAATATACTTATGGAGTGCACTTTTTTCTCCTTCCTGCATAGATTCGCCTGTATGTGGCGAAAGACAGCGAAGAAATTATGGCGTGGCTAAAAACGAAGAGATAAGTGTGCTGTGCGCCGTGGACTCGGACCCTCAGGAAGTCGTCTTCAAGTGGATCTTCAACAGCAGCCTCTCCGAGACCACGGACGTGTTCTCCTTCGTGAACAACGGGACGGGAAAAAGTATTGCCAAGTTCACTCCCAAGGCCAAAACTGACTACGGTGCTCTCTACTGCTTTGCCAGGAATGAAGTTGGCAACATGCGAGACCCCTGTATCTTCAACATTGTACCTACAGGTGAGAGAGAAAGTTATACCTTAGATTTAACAACAATCTTTATGTTATATCGTATCTATAACAATAATCCTTATGCTATATCTTATCTTTAACAACAATGTTTGTTATATCTTAACCACAACAATAATTCCTATGTTGTTTCATAACTACAGTAACAATACTTATGTTATATCTTAACTATAACAACAATTCTTGTGTTACATAACTATAACAACAATCTTTATGTTATATTTTAACTGAAACAGGAAATCCTTTAATCTTCAACAATGCTTATATCCATTTTTTCCATACATACTTGCATTCACCACAGCATGGCTCCAAATTCAGAAACTTTTAAGGCTCCCGATCAGTTGACGGTATATGTACTCGAAGATTTATTGAAAAAAAAACTTAAAACATGCCAGTTAAAAGCGGACCTAAAACGAAATTTCCAAGCCCAAAACAAATAACCTAATACAATTCCTCCAGGATAACGGAGACCTCCTCACTTCAAATCGAGGATTCATTTTTTTTTTTTGCTCTCAACTAAATATTTTTAATCGGCATTAAAATCTCATCCATATTCCCAATCAAACCTTTTTTAAAATCAAATCAAACTTCATGTGAAACTCCATAGTCTGGTTGTCCCCAACCAAACCAATAGTTAGATAGGGGGACGCAGTGGCCCTAGGAATCAAAGTGCTTCGGGTTTGAAACTCAATCCAACCAAAAGACCGTTGTGTAAACTTGTCTATCCCAAAGCCTATCCCAAAATATCCCTAGTGTTGCTTTTAAACGGGTCATTAATATAATTATACTTATCTAAGCATAGTTAGGCAGACATTTAGAGTCTTTATATATAAAATTCCTTTTAAACGCCCACCACAAACACTAGGTCGATTTCGATAGTTTTCATTTCATATGAAAGCTGATTATCTTTAGTAACATTATCACTAATCCTTAACCAGTGATCCGCCATTTCTAGAGAAAATTAACAACCCTGTTTAGTTTAAACAGAACAAGTTTAACTTAAATAGAGCTTTCTGTTGTGTTAAAATACATGTCATCAAATTTAATCAATGTATCTAGATTAATATTATAGGAAGCTAGTTAAAACAAGTTAGTTTAATTAGTGATCTATCTTTGTTTTCGGAATGAATTTAAACATATTCATTTGAGTAAGAAGCTCCTAAACTAGGGCTCTTGACACAATGGTGGGCTGTGAGTCAATTTTAAGTAGGCCCCTTCAAGATTTTGAGTGTGTACCCGTCTTTCAACATTTAGCTAAATTGTGACTTGGTATTGAAACCTTCATGTAACTCTATAGTAGCAACAGAATGAAAAATATATAAAGCAATATTCAAAAAAATGACACGTGTCTAATTATAAAAGAATGAGAAAAAAATGAAATGAAACTAAATCTTTAAAATGTGTATCACGTATATAAAAACACGGGGAATTGTACGCGATATATTTATAATATCACTTATCGTGGTTCAGCCTTCAAACCTTCGTCTAGTTATATGATAGTAATGTCAAAAATTATAGCGCAATACGCAAATAGGCACCTCGTGCAGAGCAATAAAAAAGAAAAAAAAATTAAGCCAAATCTTTAAGACGTAGATGATGTGTATAAAGAACATTTTTGTGCATAATATATCAATGGCATCGCTTTTCATCAAATATTTTATCAAGATTATGTTTCTATGCATTACTTCAGAGTCTCACCCTAATCAGAAACTTTTTTTGCTGTGAATGTTCGTTATCATTTATAAAAACATAATTTATAAGTCATAAATTCTCGTAGGAAAACAACATTTGCCCTTCCTATCTCAAAAAATTCAATGTGTCGAGTTTAAAGCAGGTCACTAGCGACTCAGTTTCTAAAAAAATGGGATGTAATTTTTGAAAGTGTATTAAATATTGTTCTTTCCTGACTATTGAATATTTCATCCGTTTGCATCCGAAGATCACCCAGAAAACGAATATTTTGCAAGATCGCTACAACTGGAATTGCGTTCAGCTAATTACCATATGCATGATGTTGTGTTAACCAAGGAAATCTTATTAGTCTTTGAAGAAGAAAAAAAGCTGCTTACAGAATGAAACTGAATTAAATATTCATTCGGATGGTAAAAATATCACGTCCAACGCAAAGAGCTCCCACGTCGGATTGTTTTCTTACATGACTAGAGTACATAACAGTTTTAATTGTGCAAATGACCCGTACCAACGACAAAAACCCTGAGGGCTGATACAGCAAAATGTTTTTAAAGGCCTGTGCAAAATAAAAAGGGAGTCCCAAGCGTCAAATGGATGTTTCAGGATTTGCTTCGCTTTGAAGTTGTGTTGTTAATGTGAAAGCATTTTTATGTTTCATAAATAATGAATGAAGTTACGTTTTCATTCATAAACTTCCGTTCAGGGCTTCATTATTTATCTCTATTAAAATTCAACAAAAGTAAAAAAATGTACATTTTTAATATATAATTATTTTATGAATGATATTTATTTAAATTTTATCATTTTATATGAAAAAAATAAATGTCGTTTCAATTTTGTTTCGTGATCCAAGAAATGAAATTAAGATTTTTCTTTTAAGCTGTTTTATTATAAAAACAAATTTGACATAATTTTTTAGTTAGTAAAAATTACCTAATCCGAAATATAAATGTTAAGATATAATACTTTTTTGTAAAACACAATAAAAATTCTAAAACAAAATTTTCGAATACTCATATACGAAGTTCATAGTTAGAGAATATTGTAATTGTCGAACACAATTGTAACTTAAGAGATTTTGAAAAATCTTTACATTTGTGACTTTTTCAAAATCGAAAAAGAAAATTTTGAAATTATGATTGTATATGAATACAATAAACACCAGAATGAAATTTTGTATGCAGTTTTTACACCAATTTTACAGTAAAGATTTCCTTTTGTAGATATAATGTAACGATAGCGATATTTTAATATAATATCTCAGTCAAATCTGCTGATTACTAAACATGACTAGTTAAAGAAACTGTGAGAAAGTATCGGTGATATAACGTTTACTAATTTCATAATTGATTATCATTGTTCCCTTATTTCTATTCTGATTCAAATAGGAATTTTTAAAAGAGGAATTGTTAGAATAATTACCAATTTTTCAGAAGAAACCTAGGACTCTTAGAAACAATTTGCCTTCGTGGTAGAAGATAGATATCATATTTGTTGTTGCTCCTCAGACATTAATACTCTAAAGCATAACTAAGAGCATGAATATATTCTAAAGATAAAATTCGATAAACGGATTTGTTTTAGTCTCTCGTGTTTTTATAGTCTCCTTAACAGCGAATGGAATATTTAAGGCGGATCTACAGATCTTGGGTATTAATTGATATACCTCAATATTTCTACAATTTTTTTACAATGTCGAATTAGTCTTGACATCAATTCAGTATCCATCAAATATCTTTAAATCTCTCTTTATTACTATGAAAGTAATGCTTAGAAAGCAATATTATGGATTCATAGTGGTGTATTTATAAACTAAAATAAACATCAATCATTATATAAATTTTATTTATCAACAATGAAAATTAATCTTAAAAACATTATAAGCCCTTAGAAAACATCAAGATCTTCAGAAAATTTACTACGAAGTTTAGAAATTTAATATGATGAAAAAATTTCCCTAAAATCTTGTTTAACAAAAATCTGCTGAAATAGTTTTTTGTGCCTTAAAGTATCAACTGATAACGACGAAAAGAATACAGTTAAGCATTTCAGATCAGTCAACTATGCTATTAATAATTTTATAGTGAAATAATAAATAATAAATATCTCTATGAGATTTTAACCTATTAATATTGCTAAGGAAAAATGAAATACCTATAAAGCGATAAAATGTAATTAGTAGAAGTATGATTATTAATGCAAGGAATTATTTTGCATTTGCTAAAGAATTTAATTGTTATTTTTACAGCGTGGATCGCAAATAAAGAATTATTTCAAATTTGAGTAAACAATAAGTTTACAATAATTAGAAGTATATAGTAATGCAAAGCGTTTATAGCTTAATCATTTGAATAAACCATTAGTTCAAAGATTAATAAACAAATCTTTTTTAATGAAACTTCAAATAATACATTTACATATGTATTCATAAAAGTGTAATAATAAAAGAAAAAAACATGAATCATTTATAAATGATTGAAATAAATGATTGATTGTTGAATAAAGCGCATTAAGATTGATAGTGAGGAAACATATCTTTATTTTTCAAATATTCTAAAAAACATGAAACCTGGATAACAAAAATATAGCAAAATATACTCAATAAATAATACTTGTAGATTACTAACAAAATCTAACACTAAATAACTGAATAGGGAGCAATAATAGTCCATACGCTAAAACAACTACAGATAGTTCTATTATCGCCTTTCAAATAGATAAATTGTTCCTGGTGTTGCTTCTTCTTATTATATTCCTGTAATGACGTGATCCTGGCCGATCAAATAAACGGGTAGCGTTTAAACACAAATGTTTTATTCACAGCTTATATACAATAACAAAACAACAACTCGTTCTTTAGGTTAATATGCTGGGAAATATTTACATCCGGGATAATAGTTCCACGACTATCACAAGGGAAACTAACAGGCTGTCAGCTTACCCAGCTACTGCAGTAGCTCAAGAGATCTACGGATTACTTCCGGTAGATCTTTAATCAATAAATTCAAGATCACGTGGTATCTCTTCAAATGTCCAGCTCTTCAGCTCAGAGCACAGCTCATCAGTTCAGCTCACAGCTAGTCTCGGATCAGCTCGACTCTTCATTGTATCAGCTCTCTCGTCCTGCCTCTAGCTGGATCAGCTGGTCTCCTCCTCACTTCCTTTCAAAACCTTCCATTTTAACCTCGGTCAAACTCCACCTCTCAGGTACGCATTGGCGCGCTGAAGATGCCGATCATCCAATAATCCTTCAGAAATATTCACAATGGTCAGAAGTTAGCCGTCGGAATATTTTCAAACCATCCATGCCCTTAATAGAACCTTCATAATAGGCAAAATATTCATATATGGAGGTTTCAGTACTTCTTTCTTCAAAGGGTCGTAAAACGCATATGTTGTTCATTATCAGAACTTATTCCAGTTGGGTGGTCCCTAGAAAAAATAGCTCCATCTGGTGTTTCGACACGTTTTCCTTCTTCAAAGGGCCACAAACGCATGTGTGCTCCCTTATCTGACTCCATTCAAGTCCAAATGATAACATCAAAGCGGGAGAAACACAATGCGTAACCAAGGAAGAATCGTCTCACGACTAGCCAGAAGTAACAATGTTTGAACATGTGTCTCATCAAGGAGAGATAAGCCCTACGACTTCATTACATTCCCTTTATAAAGCATTAAATTACATAGCATTCTTTTTTATAACCTCCAGGTTTCAATTCCTTAAGAAGATAAAGTCATAATTCTTATGTTTTTCAAAACTTTCATTTTTCCGTCAAATGATCACAGGCTCCAAGGTCAGGAGATATTAATCTGGCATTTATTTAGTAATTCTTAAGTATAACTGTTAATCTCTCTGTCTAGTATTAAGGCTAATCATGCAAGAAAAGTTTATAACGGATTCTTAATAGTATATCACGAAATATTACATTTTGAATCGAAAATATCGTTTAAGTCAGTCAGGAAGAATGATTGATTTGATTAAAATAAATGGATTGAATTTGGGCGAATAACTCATTCTACATTATTAATTTTTGTTATTTGATACTAAAAAATTTTGTAGTTAATTTTTTTGATTTTATGCAATTACCATAAGAAAAACTTATCAGTGTGAAAATATCCCTATCAGTAATCCTACGTTTCTATATAATAGAAAACATTAAACATTTTGTAAATTAAATTGCTTATTTTTCTAATAAAATATTTTATTTATTTAGCATAATGTTTTAGTGTTTGTGCATTAATAAATAATAAATATTTTTCAAAATGTAACATTTTATTAAAAATATTGGTGAATAATTTTAATTTTTAAAAGTTTAATTTTAAAAAATGTAATTTTTTTTCCATCAATAGATGAAAAGGTTTTCTACGTTTCAAATTTTTTTATCAAATTAAAAAACACTGAAATACAAATAAAAATGATTACAAAAGCCAAAATATTTTCATATAAAAACTGAGATAAAGCTAAATTAATACAGTTTGCAATTATTTCGAATGATTGCGTTATAAAACAAAATTCTAAAAAAAATTACAAGAATTAAAGCAAACATTTTCTAACACCGATTAAAAAAACTGATTTTGAGAAGTTAAAATGATTTGAAAAACTTTATTCTAGTGGGTTTTATTCTCTTAACAACTCTTGAGATTCCATTCAAAAGCATTCTGGAGAGTACTTTTACGAAAACAAAAACGACGAGCATAAAAACTAAATAAAAAATATAATAAAAAGAACAGAATCTTAAATGTCTGCAAAAAAAATGCCTAGCATTCAACCTGAGTAAAAGGAACAAGGTAAAGTTATTTTTTCAAATTAATAAGAGCATTTTATTTTATTTTATTTATTCCAACTACAATGTGCGCTACTTTTGTATGATTACTTGAAAAACATCCACTTTTTTAAGAATTTTAAATTAAAAAAGTAATAATACAAATGCCTGAATAGTTTTTCCTCATCACGACTCTCAACGTTAATTAGCTGAAATTAATTGTCTGGTTTTTACATGAGCCCTTGTACTTCTTCTAAGACCTCCATAATTAGAAAATCATTTTTTTTCCTTGAACACGAGAATTTGTGTAAAAAAATATCATAAAAATAACTTTTTTTTTGAAGATTTGCGTTCTTTGTGAAACGCTGAGTTAATAGTGTAAGGTCACATGGCTTTTGTTTCATCGGGGCTCAAAATTATGTCTGCTAGTAATCTACTTGGAGAAACAAAAAAGCTAATTTCTTTTTTCACTTTAAGTTTACTGTGGATATTTTTAAGGGAATACAAAGGTTATAATAATCAGCTTAGTTACCAAAATTGACCTTTTCGTTAAATATAATTTTCCAACTTTTTTTCAATACGTGCTTTTAATTCGGAAATAAAAAAATTTAACCAAGTTAAAATATTTTCAACTTCCTCGTGTGCATCAAACATGCAGAAATTTTAAAGTTAAATATCACCTATTAATAATGTAAATCCAGTATGACCAATTTTTATTCAGTTAACAGGTTCCATTAAAAATTTGACCATATCTACAAAATTAAAGCTCATATACTAAATTTCATCTCTGTGGCCCCTTGCCTTATTTAGTTATCGCATTATCATTAACAAAAATAATCAATTTTGCAGACACTTGACGCGATTATTTAAACAAAATTTGTAAAATCTACATTTCGAATTTCACTCGTTCAACATTTTTGCATTTTTATTTATTTTGTTAGCATTCACGAAATAGAATAGATGACGTCTAGACTAAAAAATACGATGCAAACGCGGAGCTATAATTTGTAAGAGCGATAAACCGCCAATTATGGTAATCTAAATGTGTGTGTTTTTAGTAAATATTTAGCATTATTTTCTTTCAATATATTTTAAACATTTCAATAAAAATAATAAGAAAATGACAAATTAGTACAACTTAAGAACGCCGGCAAAATATTTCTCTAATCTCTGAAAACTTAGAAACCTCGTCATTCGATTCAAACAAACGATTTTGTATACATTTAACCCCAAGCCAGGGATTAAATCACCAAAAAAAATTCGCCAAGGATGACACAATAGATTCAATAAAAATGTTGAATTCTCATCAAAAAATATTTCCAAAATATTATAAAACATTTCCATGTAAAGGCGTTCTTTGTCATGACAAGTTTATCACAGAGTATGCGAGAAATTTTTGAGGAGACCACTTCTACTGGCTATTTTTGTTTATTACTTGACGTGGAAGAAGAATATTTTCATTTCATTTTATTACTATTTATTCCGGTTAATTGAGTGATTAATTTTTTTATTAATTAAAACCTAATTTCCCAACCAAAAATCTTCATTTACAGCCAAATGAGTGAAACTTCAGTTTGTATTTTTCCCAAGCTAATGAGGTTAGACAAATTAATATTAAAATTAATTAAACGTGGTTAATTAAACGATCTTTAGGATTTATTCTGAGGTACTTTTAAATTAAAATAAATGTTCTTTTCCGTTAATAGGTCGCAAGCGAAAATTCGCAAATTTCACGGAATTCAACATTATTTGTCAATTTTTCGCTTGAACCCAGCTAATGGAGAAGTACCAAAATAAAACATAATAAAGGAAAAAAAATTCTTATCCGTATTATCCCAACTGACGTGGAAAATTCACGCAATTGAGTTGCTCCAATTGGCTTTGAATTGGCATGCGTAGTATATGTTCTTGATTTGATTTTGTTTTGGTCAGACTAATCAGCAAAACGATTTTGTATAATTGGTTTGCTGTTTTGTTTTATTTCAGGAACACAATGTAAATAAATCGTTTTTAGGTTAGTTCTGTGGACTAAGCTTTAATGTGCAATCATTTGGTGCTTTGAGAAATTGCTAATTTTTCGGTAGCGCTTTGTTTGTGTTTGCATTGCTGTTGAATAAATCAAAGCTCTTACCTGTCAGAAAGGAACAGGAGGCAACTAGTTGCCTCCTCGAGGAGTGAAAATAAAGCTTCAACAGCTGTCATTTTTTATGTTAGCGTAATTTGATCTTTCCTGTTCATTTCCTTCGATTTTCTCCTTCTGTACGTATTCCTTTCACCTACATTTATTATTTTCGATAAAATGTTTTTAAGTGTATTCCATTTTTCTGCTTTTATTGATTTTTTTTTCTATATTTCCGTTAATTTATTGCAGCGTTCATTAAAACCTCACGATTAGAAACGTTTTTGCTGCCGTTCGCTCTACATTCGGTTATTTCGCTAAAATTTGGCGACAAACTATATTTTCTGGCGAATATTATTTTTAACAACACCTTAAAGATACGGTTTGGGATCAGACCGCCAGTACATACATTGCAAAATTTTTATGTATACAAAGTCTCGGGTATGTGTATATACATATTAAGATTATTTTTGATATAGTATAAAAATTAAGTTACCTCGTTACCTCAGATCTGTTTCCTGAGTGTCCACAATAACTAAAGAGTATAATTAAAAGACCTTATTATTATTCACTCCAGTTTAAAAATAAAAATTACTTAAACCAATTCTCTATTTATAACTCGAAATACTTTTGCTCTGCTGAAGCATATATTATTTCATGCTTTACATTTCCACCCTCAAGTGTAAACACAGCCTTAATGCACTAACAAAATCTGTCATCCATTTTGCCTGAAAAAATAAATCATAACAATGGATGCCACGTCCTAGAACGTTTTCCCTCGATAAAATGTACACCATTTTATACAGATTTAAAATATTCATGGGAAAACAGAAAGGAATTTCATAGAAGGGTTTTGTTAAAAACCGTTATGAAAGCAAAATCAAGGTGCTCCTCCAAGAGATATTGATCGAATTTGGAGCAAGAATAAAAATAATGATTACTAAATAATTCTGCGCTTTGGGGGATGGACCTCTTCCTAAGATTCTGACCGACTTGTCAAATCATGCGAAGGAAATTTCCCGAACAAAGAGGGCCTTACTTGCCTCAGAACAAAATGGTCGGAACTTATAAACATCCACAAAATATGCATGTCTGAAGTTTGCATCTTTTGGGAAATTACGTTAAAGAAAAAGGAAGTGCGCCTTGTTAGAGCAGATCCGTGGAATAAATTTTTACCGCTCCAGGATATTTAGTAACTTCGATCGTGGTTGTTTCAGAAACGGGGACTCACAAATAAGAGGATGAATAATAGCTATGAATAAAATTATCCAGAAGCGCCATGAACCGCAAGCCAACTTTGCCCCCCTCGAAAATTAATGAACTAACCGATCGCGCGAAAATACTCGGGGCCCTGGCAACGAACGGGCCAAAGTTTTAATCTCTTGAGTAGACCTTTAATAAGGCAATCGCTTAGAAATTCTTAGGGAAGCTTTCAAAGATTCGAAAGCTTAGTAAATAACGATGAGCCTGGCACGCCGCAAACGGCCGAGGGACGGGCTTCAATCATCGACGGGAAAACCAATAGGAGCAGACAGACAGGATTTATCAAACTTTGTTCGTGTGTGTGTGTTTTTGAAATTTCTAATATTTGATAAGAATCGAGTCTGAAATTGGGGCTCATTTTCCGTGAAGGCTGAATATTTTAAGGCACACAGCAGAAATTACGTTCCAGGGGACAGAGAGGATTTATCGAACGTGTATATGTACGTGTTCGATAAATCCTATCTGTCCCATCTGTCTGTCTCTCTGTGTGTATATTTATGCTTGTATATGTGTGGGAGTTTAAAATTTCTAACTGTTATGCATTATTTTCTTTTACGCCTGTATGTTTTAAAATAAGAACCAAAGATAATGCATGAATCTGTAGGTTGAATTCATCACACTATCTGTGAGGTTTTGAAATTTATAATATTTGATAAGAATCGAGTCTAAAATTGGAGT